>JACEFZ010016613.1:0-10235 GCA_014155875.1 Cepaea nemoralis
AAAAAAGTTAGAAAACACAGCCGCTTTGTTTGTTTTCACTCACAGCTGAAGTTCATTGTTGAAAAATTCCTTTAGAAAATCCAGCGCAACTAATGGCACGTGCAGACGTGCGAGGAAACGTGACGCGTGCAGTACACAAGTTTTCAGTAACTAGGCTTACATTTATAAAACGTAACATTTATAAACCCTTCTGGAAAAAAAGAAATAGGATAACTTTTTCATCTTTCAAATCTCCTGGGATAAAAAGGGGAAACTTTTAAGAACGAGAGGAACAATTTAAACTGTTGAGTGTCCAAGGATAAAGAGGAGGATCAATTTAAACTCTCTAGTATTTCAGGGCCGGTCTCTATGGCCGAGGGGTTACACCACTTTCTCCGTAATCCCGTTTATCACGCAGTCTCGTAGCGGGCGAGAACTGGGAGCGGTTCGTCCCCCGCTGGTGACTTGCGGGATAACTGAGCCGGCCGCTCAGACAGGGTTGCCACTTTTTTTTAAAGACCAAAAGTATCTAGAAATGGCCCAAACAACATCCATAAATATCTAGATTTCGTTGGAAAGTATCTAGGAAAAATATCCAGATTGAGAAAGTAAGAAATTACATATGTATTGATGTGACTGCCGGTCTCCCTGGCGAAGAGTTTACGGCTGTCGCCGTAATCCCGTATATTCTCATGAGTAACGCAGCTGCACCCGAACCGGCAGCGGTTCGAGCCGCGCTGGTAATTTAAGGGGTATGTGAACCGGTCGCTCAGAAAGCAATCGCAAACTACTGAGCTTAATCTTGCCTAGTACATCAACAGCAGCTGAAAATTTCTGATGTTGACTGCAACGTCCTGTAACGGATATGCAACATTAAAAAAAAATTGATGTGACTTATCTATAGAATCATGTCTTTATCTTCACTGATGATGCACTCTCACAAGATGCACTTAGTTTGGATGATGAAGTTGAAGTTTCAGATTCAAAATGACTCTGATATGCTTTAGCTGTTCTAATTTCTTTTAATACACGATCAGGGAGCTGATAAGTTGAACAGCATTTTCTTGCTCTCATCAGGCCAAATCTTATTGTCAAGATAGCATTTAAGAGGTCTAGTTTCATCCTGTTTCTTAGTTTACATTTTGCATAATTCACAGTACGGAAAATGCTTTCCGCATCAGCATTTGAACGGGGTAGTATCATGGCAGACATCGCATATTCAAAGAGCTTACAGAATGGACTGTTTCCTGAGGCATCTTTAAATTGTCTTACTTCACTCCAAAAAGCTTCAGTTTCTGTTTTATTTGTCAAGTCAACCAAATTTATTTTGGTTAACTGATATTCTGCTTCCGCCACACTATTATCAGTAGCCCCTAAAAATTTAATAACTTGACAATATTTAGGTATGTCCTTTACTGGCTGAGATATGTTGTTAATAGAAAAGAATGAAATATTTTTCAATACATCTAAATTTTCAAGAAGTCTCTGCTTCAGTTGATTGAATAATGAGACAAGAAAATCTTGACCGCGCTTTCTTAAGTTGTTCTCTTCATTTTCTGTTAACATTCCTTTTGTTTTTAAACCATCATTTTTTGATTCGATTTGATATCCTAGGTATGGCTTAGGAGCCAAATAGCTCTCTATAGTGCAAGTGAACAAGTCAGCTTTACAAGTTGGCAATATAAGTCTTTTACCTATTAAATGAAATAGCAAAATGAGGTCATCAAGTAATTTAACTTTATCAACATTTTGAGATTCAAATAGTTTATTAACTTTTTGCACTTCACTTAAAATGGGTTGTAAAAAGAGAAGGAATGCCAATTTTTTTTCATCACTGTACATTCCATAAAGTATTTCAGCTGTGTAGCATTTTTCACTTTGTCTTGTTATTTCGAAGTGGGTCTTCAACTCCAACCATTGGTTCACAGTTACTTCAACAGCTGGTTGAATTGATAACCATCTAGTTTTGCAATATGACAGAATTTTCAGTGGTGGGGAACTATCATTTAATGCTTTATATAAATTGTTATTGCTGTTGTATGACAGATGACTTGGCGAACCAGTTATGTGTTTCAGCAATAAGGAATTGCAAATTCCTTAGTAAACATTCTGATAAGGCATGTGATAATGCTAGCTCCAAGGAATAACACGCACATTTTATGAGGATTAAAGATGGGATATCTTCCTTCAATTCTATATAAACGCTATGGTTGATATCAACCATTATCTGTACCAGTTGCAGCCAAATTCACGTGAAAAGAATCACAAAGTCGGCATTACAGCAGTAAGTCGCAGCACAGTGTGATCACAGTTCAAATAATGTTATTATAATTTATGCGCCGTTTTACTCATTACCAGGGGTTTGCCAGATTGTTGAGCGTTGACCCAAGTCACTTCAAAGTTTAAATAATGGCAGTTACCATAATTTACGCGCTTCCAGACCAAACATAAAATGGGTAAATGACACCGAAAGAAAAGTAAAATCTAGAAAGTATTCAAAATATCCGACTCCAAATGAAAAGTATCTAGAATTGCATCCAGCATCCAAACGTCAGAAAACGGTATCCAGATGCCGGCAAAAACCTCTAGATCTGGATATAAAATATCTAGAATGGCAACTATGCTCAGAAAGCAATGGCAAACTACTGAGCGTAATCTTGCCAAGAAATCAACAGACAGCTGAAAAATGCTGCTGTTGACAGCGATGTCCTGTAAAAGGATATACGAATTTAAAAAAAAAAAGTACTTCAGGATAAAGAAGAAGAGGAACAGTTTAAACTTGTGAGTGTCCAAGGATAAAGAAGAAGAGGAACAATTTAAACTTTGCAGTGTCCCGGGATAATGAAAGCTGGGGACAATTTCTACTTCTCATTAGTTCCAGGATTAAAAAGAACACGCAGTTTCAACTTTCCAGTATCCATGGATAAAGAATGAGGCCATTGTACAGCACTTGCGTTCGAAAATCCGCATTCAGTCGGGGATTTCCATGGTAATGTTGTGTAGGCATGTATGTATGTATGTCCACGCGTCTGCTCAGCTAAACTGAGTTGGCCAACTTACACAAATGCAGGCCGTTACGCAGATTTAGCTTGAAAGAAGGGCTTGCCAACGATGCGTGAGGCAGTATAATTGCGGGTAACTGGAGACAGTTATGACTGCTGCCTTTTTGTCCATGTGATCTAGGACTCTGGTGAATTAACACTAGTATTATACTTTTATGGCGAAATATACGCTTATCGGCAGGGCACATGATGATGATTGTACTTTCTCCTCAATAACTCATTCTTTCAAAAAACACACAAACAGTTTAGTTTACTAGGCTACAACTGGCGTTCATAAAAATTAAAAACCACGCCTTCTTTCTTTCTTTCTTTCTTTCTTTCTTTCTTTCTTTCTTTCTTTCTTTCTTTCTTTCTTTCTTTCTTTCTTTCTTTCTTTCTTTCTTTCTTTCTTTCTTTCTTTCTTTCTTTCTTTCTTTCTCTGTCTCTGTCTTTCTCTCTTTCTATCTCTCTCCTAACCCCTCACTCACCTCCTCTCCACCATCGCCTCTACTGTATGCCACACACATACAGTCGCGCCAGCAATAATATACTCCACTGCGTGACATGTACATTGTATCCGTCTATCCTGTCCCCTGTTCTCCCCTCCCCCCTTTCTCTGTCATCTCTTCACTTCTATCTCTCTCCTTCCCTCATTTCTCCACCTTCTCTCTTGTGTCTCTCTCTCTTCTGTCTCTCTGTCTCTCTCTCTCGCTGTCTCTCTCCCCTCTCTTTATTTTTATGTAGTCACACGACAGTATGGGCCCTTGTAGCCCTCTCTGAGTCATTCACTGTCATAAATACACAACAGTATAGTATAGTTTACTGTGCTCATACTTTGGCATTTATAAAAATTAAACACCAGTCCTACTCTCTTTACCCTTCTCCCTGTACTGTATGTCACACAAATACAGACGTGCGCGCAATAATATAGTCCACAGCGAGACATTATGTAGCATTTAAAAATTATTTTTTTAATGTATATGCCTTTCCCCCTTCCCGTCTCCCCGTCTCCCTTCTGTTTTTCTACATCTCTCTCTCTCTCTCTCTCTCTCTCTCTCTCTCTCTCTCTCTCTCTCTCTCTCTCTCTCTCTCTCTCTCTCTCTCTCTCTCTCTCTCTCCTCTCTCTCTCTCTCCTCTCACACACACACCAGAAACCCGGGTTTTCAGTTCTGGAACGGCAGGCGGTACATTTGTTGGAGCGGAAGAAGATTAAGACAATAAGACTAAGACCCGAACTCATAGATTCCCCCTGGAAAGGTGGGGGTGGGGGGATGTCGCTGTGGTAGCTCTTCTTTATCATCATCATCATCATCATCATCATCATCATCATCATCATCATCATCATGTGCCTTGCCAACTGACGTAGGTGTTCATGTTTTTCCACAAATCTCGGTCCTTTTAGCCCCGGATCAACTCTGCTGATGATATTTCTCCATGTCACTTCTCAGTCCATCCAGCATCATTTCTCTTGGTCTGCCTCTGCCTTTCCCCCGCGGATCTTTCCAGTTCTCGCGATGTTCTCTAATGCCTCGTTTCTCATCACATGACCTAAGAATGATGTTCGTCTCTTTCTTATAGCTATATATATACGTGCTAGGCTTCAGTAGCCTCTTCCAGTCGCTCAATGTTAGTTGCTCTGGCTAGTCCCATGTATTCGCAACATGTTCTCAGTCAACCCATCTCCATTGCTTCCAAGCTTTTCCCCATGTTTTAACTTTCGGTTTAAGTTTGTGTAGCTGTCGTACATAATACAAATTATTGATTTGTTTGTGTTCTTTATTTGTTTTATTATTATTTCTTTACAGATCGCATTGCATGTCCTCCACCGCCCAAGAGACTACGCATTTCGGAACTGAATCCACACCTTCTGTGTGCTTATGTGGAGGTTACCTCATTGACGCCACAACTATAATTGAGTGTCTCCATTCATGTAAGTGACATTGCTTCTGTTTGTTATGTATTCTCGCTTGCGCAACATCGACATTAATAGTAAATCATTGCACATGCACATTATTCTTGTGGGTTCGAACTAACTGAAACTTGTGACCCCATCTACATAAACAATCAGAATAGCAAATGTGAGCAGAAACAGAGAGATTGGACAAGCGGCACTAATACTATAGAACAAACACGTATCAATAGATACTTAAAAAGCACTCTATAACACAATCTTCCTACCATCTCTATGCTACCACTGTCAAACCTGGGCAATCACTGAAAACAAGAGAAAAGAAACATTTTAACAACGGAACTTAGATTCCCGAGAAGAAAGTATCAAGAAGAGAGATCAGAATTGAAGAAATCATTACTAAAGTGGAAGTTATAGAAGCGCTAGATTTCATTAGAAAACAGCACGTGAAATGGTTCTGCCAGTTAACTAGGGAACCAACTAACAGTATACCACAACAAGCAATGATGTACTGACGAAATGGAACCAGAAGAAGGATTCGACCATGTAAACTATGGACAGAGGGTGGAACAGTCCATGATAATCGCAATACATTTAAGTCCAAAAACTGGCATTGTTTCCGCGGTGTATGCTTCACCACGACAACGCAAGGTACAAAAGGAACAAGATGAGATGAAAGCCATGGGGCACTGACTTCTAGAATTAAACCAAATACACGTGCCCCATTGGGGAGGTAAAGGGTATAGAAGGATGAATGGATGGTTATTTAGTTGGTTGATCGGGGAGAACATTATCAGCTGTGGTATTACAGCATAGAGGCACACGTTATGACAGATCTGGTGTCTCCACACCTTTCACTCTTTCAATATAAAGGTCCTTAGTTAATCCTGGCTTCTTTTCCACATCGGCATCTGTTACTTACACATTAGAAACACTCTTATAGTAATAGTGACGACCCACACGAGTCTCTAAGAAAATTTCACTCGTAAACCGAATGTTGCAGTCCGGTTTCGAACCCAAAACCTTCAGAAGGCGAGAAAGGCGGCTGAACTACTTCACCAAGGAAACTCCCAGCTGCGTTGGGATGTATCGACATCGTGCAACGTCTCTTTGTTTCAGCGCAAGTGTAGACATAAATATACACGGGAGAACGTCGATGGACTGCCGAGCCACTGATGTAGGGCGCTAAATACTGCATGGATGATTATCGATCTGAGCTCATTATCTGTCTTATTTATTCATTTATTTCCTTACCCACGTTTATCTGCAATTATTTGTGTGTCCTTTCAGATTATCACATTCATATCCCAACATCTGTTTTATCTGTGGTGTCGATGTGATTTTTTTTTCTACTTGAAGCCACGTACATCGTTGTCTTCCATATTGAAGCCAAGAATTCGTTGTTTCCTTATACTTGTAAGGCGGGAATTGTTGCCTCTTATACTTGTAAGCGGGAATTGTTGCCTCTTCTACTTGTAAGCGGGAATTGTTGCCTCTTGTACTTGTAGGCGGGAATTGTTGCCTCTTCTACTTGTAGGCGGGAATTTGCCTTTTCTACTTGTAGGCGGGAATTGTCGTTTCTTCTACTTGTAGGCGGGAATTGTCGTTCTTCTGTTTGTAGACGAGGAATTGTTTCTTCTACTTGTATCGGGGAATTGTTGTCTCTTCTACTTGTAGGCGGGAATTGTTGCCTCTTCTACTTGTAGACAGGAATTGTTGTTTCTTTTACTTGTAGACGGGAATTGTTGCCTCTTCTACTTGTAGGCGGGAATTGTTGGCTCTTCTACTTGTAGGCGGGAATTGTTGCCTCTTCTACTTGTAGACGGGAATTGTTGCCTCTTGTACTTGTAGGCGGGAATTGTTGCCTCTTCTACTTGTAGGCGGGAATTGTGCCTCTTGTACTTGTAAGCGGGAATTGTTGCCTCTTGTACTTATAGGCGGGAATTGTTGCCTCTTCTACTTGTAGGCGGGAATTGTTTTTTCTACTTGTAGGCGGGAATTGTTTTTTCTACTTGTAGGCGGGAATTGTTTCTTCTGTTTGTAGACGAGAATTGTTTCTTCTACTTGTTATCGGGAATTGTTGTCTCTTCTACTTGTAGGCGGGAATTGTTGCCTCTTCTACTTGTAGACGGGAATTGTTGTTTCTTTTACTTGTAGACGGGAATTGTTGCCTCTTCTACTTGTAGGCGGGAATTGTTGGCTCTTCTACTTGTAGGCGGGAATTGTTGCCTCTTTTACTTGTAGACGGGAATTGTTGCCTCTTCTACTTGTAGGCGGGAATTGTTGCCTCTTCTACTTGTAGGCGGGAATTGTGCCTCTTGTACTTGTAAGCGGGAATTGTTGCCTCTTGTACTTGTAGGCGGGAATTGTTGCCTCTTCTACTTGTAGGCGGGAATTGTTTTTTCTACTTGTAGGCGGGAATTGTTTTTTCTACTTGTAGGCGGGAATTGTTTCTTCTGTTTGTAGACGAGAATTGTTTCTTCTACTTGTTATCGGAATTGTTGCCTCTTCTACTTGTAGGCGGGAATTGTTGTCTCTTCTACTTGTAGGCGGGAATTGTTGTCTCTTCTACTTGTAGGCGGGAATTGCTGCCTCTTTTACTTGTAGGCGGGAATTGTTGTCTCTTCTACTTGTAGGCGGGAAGTGTTGTCTCTTCTACTTGTAGGCGGGAATTGTTGTCTCTTCTACTTGTAGGCGGGAATTGTTGCCTCTTCTACTTGTAGGCGGGAATTGTTGCCTCTTCTACTTGAAGGCGGGAATTGTTGTTTCTTCTACTTTTTTTTTTAAAAAATTCGCATATCCTTTTACAGGACATCGCTGTCACCAGCAGCATCTTTCAGCTGTCTGTTGATCTCTTGGCAAGATTACGCTCAGTAGTTTGCCATTGCTTTCTGAGCGGCCGGCTCAGTTATCCCGCAAGTCACCAGCGGGGGACGAACCGCTCCCAGTTCTCGCCCGCTACGAGACTCTTCGTGATAAACGGGATTATGGAGAAAGTGGGGTAACCCCTTGGCCAGAGAGACCGGCGTTCTTCTACTAGTAGATGCGAATTATAGTTTCTTCTGTTTGTAGAAGGGAATTGTTGTTTCTTCCTCTTGTAGTCGGGAATTGTTGTTTCTTCTACTTGTAGTCGGGAATTGTTGTTTCTTCTACTTGTAGTCGGGAATTGTTGTTTCTTCTACTTGTAGGCGGGAATTGTTGTTTCTTCCACTTGTAGGCGGGAATTGTTGTTTCTTCTACTTGTAGGCGGGAATTGTTGTTTCGTCTACTTGTAGTCGGGAATTGTTGTTTCTTCTACTTGTAGTCGGGAATTGTTGTTTCTTCTACTTGTAGGCGGGAATTGTTGTTTCTTCCACTTGTAGGCGGGAATTGTTGTTTCTTCTACTTGTAGTCGGGAATTGTTGTTTCTTCTACTTGTAGGCGGGAATTGTTGTTTCTTCTACTTGTAGGCGGGAATTGTTGTTTAGTCTACTTGTAGTCGGGAATTGGTGTTTCTTCTTCTTGTAGGCGGGAATTGTTGTTTCTTCCACTTGAAGGCGGGAATTGTTGTTCCTTCTACTAGTAGATGCGAATTATAGTTTCTTCTGTTTGTAGAAGGGAATTGTTGTTTCTTCTACTTGTAGTCGGGAATTATTGTTTCGTCTACTTGTAGTCGGGAATTGTTGTTTCTTCTATTTGTAGTCGGGAATTGTTGTTCCTTCTACTAGTAGATGCGAATTATAGTTTCTTCTATTTGTAGAAGGGAATTGTTTCTTCTACTAGTAGATGCGAATTATTGTTTCTTCCACTTGTAGACGGGAATTGTTGAATCTTCTACTTGTAAACGGGAATTATTCTTCTCTCCGATAGATACAAATCCCTTTCATGACCTAGGCGACATTAACGCCAGTGCATCAGATTTAAAAGTTAAAACTAGGTGATCCGAGGAATTCAACCAGCTAACCAATAGACGTATTAGGTTTTGCTTCCCCCTAGACACAAACGTAAGCGACTAACCTATGCCAGAAGAGAAATTAGCTTGTTAAAATTCTGAGCCATGCAGATCGGAATTTTCACGCCAGACTTCGGCTTAGATTCCCGTGTTGACTGATTACATTGTGCAAGTTTTCATTGAGCACACAAGCTCATGGTCATTGGCAACAGTGTGTAATCTGTTTCACAACATGCAGCCAGAGCCGCACAAAGCGTGTTTTAGATGGCGAACGCCGTGTGGTTTAGATGGCGAACGCCGTGTGGTTTAGATGGCGAACATCGTGTTCCAAAGAGAAGCATGATCTTATTTTTTACATTTCCTTTTCGGTTCCACAGCCGAGTGTTTTGTTTACATATGGCCCCCTCAATTCTGCATAAACATTTCGCCATTGGGAAATGATCGGAAGGTAACAACAGGGAGGGGTGGGGATGCAAAGGGAAGGTAGAGTGCTAGAACTACATATAAAGATTAGTTTGTCGGATTCGTTTCACGGGTTTTGCGCTAAAGAATGGGGGAGGAGAAGGTAGGAGGTGACAACGTCTGGATGGCAGGTGGAGGGAATGAATGAATGAATGAATGAAGCAGATTTCTGTCAAAGGAGTAAGTGAAATTTATGTTAGTGACTGGATTGTATTTTTCAAAGCAAATGACACAGCTGTGTTTTGTTTCATCTGGTTTGCAGCGTCATTCATTCTTACCAACTTCCTGTTATATGCATTGTATTATGGAACCTTCATTGACATAGATATTAATCCCGTCGTGCAGTCGTTCGTCATTGACTGTCTGTAGCAGCGTGAGGTCGCTATGAATACACAGGGTGGATTTGGTTGTGACGCATTTTAACTTCTCCAACTTACGTCATCGTAGAAACCATAGAGCGAGTGTAGTAGTTAGTTCACAGATAATCACACACGTATTGTATGGCGCTGATAGAAGTAGAAGAAATAAGTAAGGATTAGAGCACGCACTAGACAACTCACAAATCGAAAGCTAGTTACCTACCGGGATTCGAACCTGTCACCTCCAAATAACGACATCGCTTAGAGCTATCAATCTTTGAGTTGTTTAGTGCTTCCTATAAACCTTACTTATTTCTTCTACTTCTGTGATCGCCCATCAGTACTTGAGCGTTTACAGTAAAACTTGGACTAATCATCACCGTCCGGACCAGGGCTGTGATGCATAATCTAATAGACGGATAACAGAAATCTCTTAATATATATGTACATTAACGTGATTTCACTGCCACCTTGGGACGAAAATGAACATAAAATCCTTTAAAGGTGAATAATTTATTGTATACAGATTGCATTTAGTTTTATAAAACGAAATA
>JACEFZ010016615.1:0-10178 GCA_014155875.1 Cepaea nemoralis
AAACAAGGGGGGGCCCCTTTTTTTTTCCCCTTTTTTTTTTTCCCCCCAATTTCCGACGCCATTGCCTTTTGGACCCCCGGGGGCCGCTTTTTTTGCCTGTGGGGGGGAGAGTAGGATCTCTAGTAGTCAGCATGTTTATTAACGTTGTTATGGTTTGAGATAATGCATGTCGATTGTCTATGAAACTTTCCCTCTTCAAATTGCTGGCCGATAATAGTAAACCATTCCCACCCGCTGTAAACTTGTTCTCTAGTGTAGTCTATCAAATCGGCTATTGAAATACTTTGCTTGTCACATTCATTGATTTAACAATTTGCCTTGCAGATGTTCTCCATCTCTTCCCTTTTGCTGTAGACATTGCCGTTATTAAAGTGAACTCCAGTTTCCTTCTGTTTGGTGACATGCCACTTGGAGCACAATTATAGGTACTGATTAGCTTTCAAGATGCTGGGCAGAAAACCAAAATAAATAGATCGATATCAGGAAAGACACTATAATTAGTTAGCTGCATTATTTTAACAGGGCGTTGCAATGAACCCCAGTATTTGTTGACAGTTATTTTCTAAGCAAAGGTACATTCAGTAGTTTATAGCTGCTTTCTGAGCCACATACCGTGGTGAAAATCAACGCAAAGCAATCAGCTCCCAAGTAGCCTGCAGCTGACATCGAACCTGGTGTGTCATAGTGGTTGTGAAGACGCTGTTCACCGCCCCCAAGCCACAGACGAGGACACTAGACAACAGAAACATGTTCACCACCCATAAGCCACAGGGGAGGACAGACACTAGACCAACAGAAAACAGTTCACCACCCATAAGCCACAGGGGAGGACAGACACTAGACAAACGATAACATTTCCCACCATAAGCCAACGGTCACCCCCCCCCGGTCAGGACACAGAACCACAGAAACATGTATGCACCGCCCCCAAGCCCAGGACGAGGACACTAGACAACAGAAACATGTTCACACAACCATAAGCCACAGGTCAGGACAGAACTAGACAACAGAAACCTGTTCACCACTCCTAAGCCACAGGGGAGGACAGCACTAGACAACAGAAACATGTTCACCACCCATAAGCCACAGGGGAGGACAGACACTAGACAACAGAAACATGTCAAACCCCCATAACCACAGGTCGACAGACACTAGACAAAGAAAATGTTCACCCCCAACCACAGACGAGGGCACTAGACAACAAAACGTTCACCACCCCTAAGCCACAGGGAGGGCAGACACTAGACAACAGAAACAGTTCACCACCATAAGCCACAGGGGAGGACAGACACTAGACAACAGAAACACGTTCACCGCCCCCCCCACAGGGGGGGACAGACACTAGACAACAGAACATGTTCCACCATAAGCCCACAGGTCAGGACAGACACTAGACAACAGAAACATCTTTACCACCATAAGCCACAGGTGAGGACAGACACTAGACAACAGAAACATGTTCACCCCCCATAAGCCACAGGAGAGGACAAAACTAGACAACAGAAACATTTCACCCCCTAAGCACAGAGAGGACAGACACTAGACAACAGAAACATGTTCACCCCATAACCACAGGAGAGGACAACCCTAGACAACAGAAAAATGTTCAACCCAAGCCACAGGAGAGGACAGACACTAGACAACAGAAACATGTTCACCACCATAAGCCACAGGTGAGGACAGACACTAGACAACAGAAACATGTTCACCACCCATAAGCCACAGGAGAGGACAGACACTAGACAACAGAAACATGTTCACCGTCCCCAAGCCACAGGTCAGGACAGAAACTAGACAACAGAAACATGTTCACCACCCATAAGCCACAGGTCAGGACAGACACTAGACAACAGAAACATGTTCACCATCATAAGCCACAGGTCAGGACAGAAACTAGACAACAGAAACATGTTCACCGCCCCCAAGCCACAGGGAAGGACAGACACTAGACTACAGAAACATGTTCACCACCCATAAGCCACAGGTCAGGACAGACACTAGACAAAAGAAACATGTTCACCACCCATAAGCCACAGGTCAGGACAGACACTAGACAACAGAAACATGTTCACCACCCATAAGCCACAGGTCAGGACAGACACTAGACAACAGAAACATGTTCACCACCATAAGCCACAGGTCAGGACAGAACTAGACAACAGAAACATGTTCACCGCCCCCAAGCCACAGGGGAGGACAGACACTAGACAACAGAAACATGTTCACCACCCATAAGCCACAGGTGAGGACAGACACTAGACAACAGAAACATGTTCACCACCCATAAGCCACAGGAGAGGACAGACACTAGACAACAGAAACATGTTCACCGTCCCCAAGCCACAGGGGAGGACAGACACTAGACAACAGAAACATGTTCACCACCCATAAGCCACAGGAGAGGACAGACACTAGACAACAGAGACATGTTCACCGTCCCCAAGCCACAGGGGAGGACAGACACTAGACAACAGAAACATGTTCACCGTCCCCAAGCCACAGGTCAGGACAGAAACTAGACAACAGAAACATGTTCACCACCCATAAGCCACAGGTCAGGACAGACACTAGACAACAGAAACATGTTCACCACCCCTAAGCCACAGGGTCAGGACAGACACTAGACAACAGAAACATATTCATCTATAGGTACACCGGACTGTAGGCCATGTCACCTCAAATGACGTGTACGTTGAAGACACTAGTCCATTTGACACTTAATCAATGAGGACAGGCAGACTAGGCAGACAAGCAAACAGACAGACAGACATTCTAGACTCATTCATTAAACCAACCCTTCCCTCCCCCTCCCACACAAACATGCCGACACACACAAAGTTCGTGTAAGTGTTTTGTTCCCAATGTATCTGTTTGTGTGTTGTTGTTTATTATTTCTCACCAAGCCGTTTGTTGACTTGTTCATTATTGGCTAGATTTTGCACTAGCTTGTCTATGGGTTGAGGTGGTCAGTTTCTCGACTACCCTCCTAAGTCGCCCTTTACGACAGACATAGTAAGCTACAGTATTACTTTTCTTTCATAAAGTACTCTGCTAACGGGCTATATATATATATATATATATATATATATATATATATATATATATATATATATATATATAGTATATATATATATATAACCACAGCCAAGGGAACGGGCTTGGTAGAATCAGCTGGGGAAAAAAGACCTTGTCGAGCTTGACTCTAGTCCGACTTTATGAAGACACGTGAAGGGTGTAGCATAGGTGGGAGCGCAAGCGCAATTGAAATACCACTACTTTTATCGTTTCTTTACTTATTCAGTCAGTCGGAAGAGATGTGCCCGAACAGATGAGCAATATCTCCGGCGGGTCTATTCTCGCTGGTCGCGAGATCCGCACAGTGGAAGGATGGGAGATTTCCTCGCAACAGACGAGCAATATCTCCGGCGATATCTCCGGCTGGCCTATTCCCGGTGGGTCGCGGGATCCGCACTAGTCAGGCGGGGCGTCTGACGGTAGTACACGCGTTACACAGGTCCGGACACTTGTGTTTGACAGATGTACGCTTCCTATGGTCCAGAGGCGAGTACGAGGACCCTCACCTTTGGGACTTGGCTGAACGCCTCTACGTCGGGTCCCTTGGGTTCCAGGATCTGGCCACCACCTCGACACCTGCTCGTGGCAGGCGAGGTCTCGAGGTTTGACGCTGATCCGCCAGCGTCTGCAGCCTACCTTGTGCCAGACGTATTGGTTACCATTCCTCTGGAAAACACGAGGCAAGGCCGAGAGAGGGGACATGTCGTTTGGGCACCACATGTATCTCTGAAGCTCTGCCCAGGCATTGTGATGGAATTCTTGCCACATTCCAAATCACATATTTTGGTCTGTCAAGACTGCAAGGTGCCACTCAACACACACATCACACACACACACACACACACACACACACACACACACACACACACGCGCTTTCGTGGGGAATCAATAAGTAAGTCACAAATGCTGTAGAAAAATAACTGAATATGATAACTTGACACTCGTTTATTTTTATACATACATTGTCCCTTTATTTCTCAACATAATTTTCACCAATATTGATGTACTTATCCCATCGTTGTATCAGTCCTCCCAAACCGGCTGCATAGAACTTTCTTGCTCTGTTTTCTAAACCACTGTGGGGTGGGATTTAATTTAGGAGAATATTTTTTAAAAAAGGTCTGGGGGATTTAATTTGATTCTCTATTATTTTAGCCACTGGAGGTGATCATGGAATTCTACCATAAACCCAAGAAGGAAAATGCTTCACTCCTGTTGATAGCTGTATTTATGTGTAATTCTCCATTCCCACTTATCACCCTCCAAAGTTTATCTAGTGCTAGAAAACATTGATTGTTCACAACATATAAACAACCACTGGTGAACACCACATTCACTTACATTTCACCCACCTAGTCACCAGTCTATACCCTATTCCACAGTTGTTGGCATTTAGGCTGACATGGGACAGCACAGAGTTCTGATTCAGTATTTACCTTCAGTGTAGACATACACTTCTGCTTGTCATTCATTTGGTTCATCTGGAATTATTTCCAGGATTTATCTGCTGCATGAACTGAAGAATATTACTTTAAAAACATATACCCAGGGTTTTGCAAGCAATCAGATGCTTTCTTTTGTTGCAGGCGTAAAGGCATTTACTCCGCTAGCTGCTTTCATATGGTCTGCTAATGGTGTTCAGGTTTTGGATCCTTGAGGTAATCTGGTGTAGTTATGGTTTTAAGTTGGTACCTTGGTTGTACTGACTTATATTGTTTCAGAGTCTTCTCCCATTGGTTTGAGTTGGTGTTCATAGCTAGAACTTGGTGTTGAGTGGCTGAAACCTTAAGTTTGACTCTTGCTGCAGTGAGATGTTCTTTCGAAGACTTATCCATTGTTGGATATTAACTTGGTAATCCAAACAACAGTTGAAGGGATTTCACTGTTGCTAGTTTTAGTAACTTGTAGTAGGATTGTCCCAAAGTTTCACTAATTTGGTTGAATGATAAGGCCATAGGTGGTTCTTCCCAGAAGTAAAGCAGACGATACACTGTTGTCAGTTACTCTGTTTATCTTCATCTTTGTAGATTATTAGATACTGAAGTCCATCCTGGGTATTCCTACTGAAGTAGGACTTCATCCACAACGTTGTTAGTTTTCTTCGAATTGGTCTTTTGCTAGCGTTTGCAGTTTATGATTGTTGCAGTAAACATGGTTGTGTTGGCCCAGACTGTTTTAGGACATGTTGTCATTTATCCATTACTGGCTGTTGACCCAGTTTCCAGTGGATTTGGGAGGCAACGCAGTCCCACCAAATTCAACCACCATTTGCTTCTCTTCTATAGAAAAGGGATGACAAGAATACAACACGAGCATTAACCTACTATTTTCTGTTAACATGGTTGTAACACAATTACAAACAAAAGTACAAACAACAAGAGGAGAAGGGGAAATGAGTGGGTGTCCACGTTCCACTGTCCCTCGTTGCTTGGTGTAGAGCCATTCTGACTCTAATAGTGAGTGAGGTATCTTTTCACTCTATGTTTTGTTGAGATTGTTACTGAGAACTATTTGATGAGCGAAGCCATTCTGTCCATCCGAACATGTTGATATTGCCTCTCTCTCTCTACTTGAAGAGTATAACCCATCCATAGGTTATTTTTTTCCCTCTTATTTACTGACACGCACAAGGATTCTTCCATCAACATCCTCATGTCCCCAAGGGTAACATTAAAATGCATATTCCCACAGTAAATTGTAACAATCAGAACAGAGAAAAATTCTCATAACAGTGAAAACATACATGTACATTTCTCTGATATCTAGTACATGATAATCATACATAATAATTAATCATAATGATGATGCAAGGAGCCTATGTTTTTGGATTTCCTCAGGGGCTACTCCATAAACTAAAACATACATTGTTTTCCCCCACTGTGTACAGCACATGAGGATAGTGGCAGCTGTGATATATTTTGCCAAGTACTGCTATTATTCGGAGTATATTTATTAGAATAACTTATGCCGCATGGTCAGTCTTCTGAATATTGCCAGCATTTTATTCACATCAATCTTCGCTTCTGTTCCTACCACAGTGAGGTGGTGCGGATTGAAGGCACATCCTATCCGAACATTCATTTATATCAAGCGTTTACTTTATTTGTTCTTGAATTTATATTCTCAAACATGGCATTTCCCTAGCAATATTTTATGAAATGATTACATGTCTCTCACTCATATTGAGTGGTTACTAACCCGTTAACAAAAGGATTGTACTAAAATTTAGCACTATAGTTTCAAGTTACAGATTATGAATTAGGAAAACAATTTATCCAAAATGAACTGAGTCCACGATATGCGTACTCATGTGTATGTCTCCGCATGGATAAAAAGGGTTCCGAAATGCTCTAAATAGTGAATTTGCACGACATAGGATATTTAAAAGTGGCAGAAAAAAGTTCTCTACTATGAAGTAGGTAATCAAGAGTCTGCTCCCACATTGAGAAATTGTTTCTTTGAAAATGTTCTTTAGAGTTCAATCTCTATAGTACATAGATTATTTGCAGATTTCTAAGCATAGATAGTGATATATAGTTCACAATGCATAGAAGTTTTTATTCATATGAATATGAAATTCACAGAAACTAGTTCTCTATTGTGGTGAAGTATGAATCAGGAGTCTGCTCCCAAATTGAGAAGAGTTTCTGAATGTGTTTCTGACATGAGTTTGATACTCTACAGTACACATAATATTTATAGGTTATAAGCATTGCTAATGAGATATGGGTTCACAATGCCTATAAAAGGTCACATGGCGCTCAGTAGTAAAAACATTCAATCTCTGCTTTACAAGAATTGTTGATTTATCATTCTAACTAATTCTTAATTAAACACAATGGTATATGTAATACATAAATACGTATTAATAATGTAGGTTTTAACATACCAATGGCTCCAGAGAATGATGGTTTTAAAGGCAAAAATGCCTTCCCTCACACGGGAAAACTTTTACATGTCTGCTCTTTGTGTCGCACTGACCAAAAAATGGCTACACTGAGACTTTGTTTTACAATCAGCCCCGGTCTTGCCAGGTACATGAAATAAACCTAAGGCCAAATTTTAACCTACTGCCAAATACATTAGGCTATGTTTTCTTTTCTACTCCTACACTGAGTAAGATACTTAAACAGTAATTATTAGGGATTTGTAATTTTAAGGGCCTCAATAGACGGATGTTAGTAGAGAAGTTTTTGTATACCACAACCACGTTTTCACTTTACATGCAACTTCGGCGTCATTCGCGAAATGTCTCCCCGCCAAGGTGGATTTTTAGTGGGCCAAAAAGGTGGAAGTCGCTAAGTGTTAAGTCGGAGCTGTAAGGTGGATGTTCCAGAACTTCCCACCTTGGTTGGTTAATTTTCTCCTGAGTTAATCGATCCGTGTGTGGTCTGGCCTTGTCATGAACAAGCAACACTCCTTTAGTCAGCAGTCCTGGGCGTTTTCTTCGAATTGCATTATGAAGCATCGGTAGAACTTCACAGTACGATTCAGAATTCACATTGTCGCCTTTCTTCGTGAAATTGGTTAAAAGCACTCCTTGACAATCCCAGAACACTATCAGCATAAGTTTCCCTGCTGATGGCGTAACTTTGAATTTTTGGACACAAGGCGAAGAAGGATGTTTCCATTGCATTGAAGCTCGCTTTGATTCGGGCTGATAGTGATGCACTCATGATGAGTCCTCAGTAACAGTCCTGTTCAGCATGTCTTCTCCTTCATCTTCGTATCGACAGAGATGACGCAAGGACAGGCCAAATCGGTTCATTTTGTGTTCCTACTTCAGTTGTCTGGGTATCCACCTTGAGCAAACTTTCTTAAATTTCAATCGATCATGCATTATGCTGTATGTTGAACCAGGTCAGCACCCTATTGCAGATGCTACAGAGTCTATCGCCTGTCATCTCTAATCATTCCTTCCACCCGCTGCACGGATGCCTCTTTTGCAATCTCAACAGGACGACCAGATGGGATATCATCAACAATTTTAGAGCGACTTTGAGAAAATGTTCTACCCAGCTATGCACCGCTTTACGGGACAAACATTTGTCAGCATAAACAGGAAGCATTTTCTTATGAATGTCCTTTGCAGGTAGTCATTTTGCCCAGAAAAAAAAGCACACCAGCACGTTGCTCTTTGATTGTACACCCCGTAAGTACAGTCGACATTTTCTTTATGCGCTGCGCATGCACATGAGACACCTAGCGCCACCCGACGAATGGGAATATAAAGTTCGATGTTGCTGTCAAATAATGACACCTGCTGAAAACACCAACTACATTTACCTGCCATCCCACAGAACTGTGTGACTCACTTAATGACTCACCCTCGTGTGTGTGTGTGTGTGTGTGTGTGTGTGTGTGTGTGTGTGTGTGTGCGTGCGTGCGTGAGATGTGTAAATATGTTTCCCTCTCATGTGCAGGTGTTTATTGCCATAATGCACAACGTTCATTGCTCCCATGTACAATCTTTATTTCTCCCATGTTTAACCTTCATTTCTCACATGTACAATCTTTAATTCTACCATGTTTAAACTTCAATTCTCTCATGCACAACCTTCATTGCTCCCATGTACAATCTTTATTTCTCTCATGTTTAACCTTCATTTCTCCCATCCGGGAAGGTTAACCCGGCTAACAAATGCCCGCAGCAGTCGGGTGTGTCGGCTTAACGGCGCAAAAACGCAGATCTGCTGTAAACAGGCACTACGCAATCACTTCCGGAAAAAAAAAAACTCTGGATGAACGCAGGAGAAGAAGAAGAAGATTTCTCCCATGTACAATCTTTAATTCTCCCATGTTTAACATTCAACTCTCTCATGTACAACCTTCAATTCTCGCATGTACAATCTTTATTTCTCCCATATATAACCTTCATTTCTCCCATGTACAATCTTTAATTCTCCCATGTTTAACCTTCAATTCTCTCATGCACAATCTTCATTGCTCCCATGTACAATCTTTATTTCTCCCATGTTTAACCTTCATTTCTCCCATGTACAATCTTTAATTCTCCCATGTTTAACCTTCAACTCTCTCATGTATAACCTTCATTTCTACCATAAATAAATTTCATTTGTCCCATATATAACTTTCATCTTTCCCATACATAACCTTCATTTCTTCCATATATAACATTCATTTCTTCCATGTAAAACCTTCATGTCTCCCATATGTAACTTTCATTTCTTCCATATATTCTTCTTCTTCGTTCATCCGGAGTTTTTTTTTCGGACGTGATTGCGTTGTGCCTGTTTACAGCAGAGCTGCGTTCTTGCGCCGTTAGGCCGACACATCCGACTTCTGCGGGCATTTGTTGACCGGGTTAACCTTCCCGGGGGGTTTCTTAGGACGTTAGACTCTCACTGTTGTGGTGTTATCTCCCATCCCAGCTGGCCCATATAGAACAGCCAAAGGCATCCTGGTCGGCCCTCAAGGGAAGGCAGGGGCAGACCATGGGCATTCCCCGCCATCCAAGGAGGCTTCCATAATTGCAGAACCATCACACAGCGCTCTGGTACAGGGCTCACCCAAGGAATCGTCACATCCTGCACATGGCTGCGTAGCCTCACTTCCGTATATTGGGCCTTCCGTTCACCATAGGCTGTTCTTCCAGAAGCCAGAAGAATGCAGTTTGCAGATGACATCCACACAGTGAGCTTTCGATTTGGACTTTCCACGTAATGGATTTGCTATCCAAGCAATATTCCATTTTGTGCCACTAGGACACTTTTCCACCCTTTTTGAAGCCACACAGTGAGCTTTCGATTCGGACTTTCCACGTAATGGATTTGCTATCCAAGCAATATTCCATTTCATGCCTCTGGGAGGCTTGTGTAACGACATGCCTGTGGTATGAAGTGTGGCAGTCTAAATACTTCTTCATGTACATTTAAATGTCAACCTGAATACAGTTAAAGTAAGCTGCAGTCGACTTGAGCTTGTTGATATCTCCATAAAGCATGTCCTCGAATGAAGCAGGTGTGGGCCAAAATATCTTTCTCTGTTCTGCATATATTGGGCACTCTTGCAGCAAATGTTTAGCTGTCATTTTACCAGTTCCACAATTACATTCATCTGTATCTCCTATCTTTAGTTTGTTG
>JACEFZ010016616.1:0-21470 GCA_014155875.1 Cepaea nemoralis
GCCTCACACAGCATAAGAATATTGGTACCTAAACAAGAACATTAAAATATAATAGTCCCATGGTGTGATATATTCTAGTGAAATAGTCAAAAGACATGATACCTGAACCTAGATAAGACACTAGTTAGGTTCAAGTATATTAACAATAACAGTGATACCTAAATACTCACTACAAAGGATTTGTGCATTCTTTAAGAACGATAGGAAATTATGTGCATTGGGCAACCGGTCCATGATCAGCTGTAATTTACAAACAGTATATATTTCAGATGATCAGGAAGATGGATTACCAGGTAGCTACAGATGACAGTCGGTGTCCGGCAGGAGAGATACAGTACCTGGTGAGATGGACTTGTTCTGACTTAACGTGCTGTGGTGTGTCCTTGCAAGGATGAACTGACTATCCTATTATCTGAGAGTCCGATCCTACACACATTATAGAACACATCACATATTTTCTTCGCATTAACGTCTCTCGTACATTACACTTTTCTTTTAATAAATTAATCTGTATTAATTTTTAGAAGCAAGAGTTGTTGAATATGTTGCGTTGGGGAAGTATGAGAGGGGGCATAGTACGACAGTGAGAGAGTGATAGGAAAAGGTGTCCATGGGCTGATGGAGTGTGTTGGACGGAAGCTGGTGGATTCTCCAGGATATTGATAGGGGAAAATTATTATAATGTGGGTGTTGACTTCCCTCACTCCAGGGACGACATTTTAAAGGAAGTCACGACACCATCCCACTGTAGAGTACCCGGAAACGACAGAACGGATCGATTGGCTAAGGAAGGAGCAAAAGAAGAACAGCCTGATGTGCCCGTTACATACGACCAAAAGAAAAGAATGATCAAATCCGTCAGAAGACCACCAAATCCTGCTCAAGACGACTACCACGTTATGGACAGACCAAAACAAGTCATTATTCTGTGCCTCAGAACAGGACACAATAGATTACGCAACCACATGCACACAAGATTCAAGATTGGTGAATTAGTCATGTGCACATATGGATTGGCGTCGCTGACAGCAGAGCACATACTCAAAGACTGCCCAAATTACAACATGTCTAGGCAAACCTTTTAGCCTAGAGAGAAGACAGTGGAAGATAAACTCTATGGGCTGCTGAGTGAACTAAAAAAAGACAGTTATATTCATACAAGAGGCAACATTGCAGTTATAGACATATGTAAGTCGAACGAACGAAGAAGAAAAAGCATTACATTATGAAGGTCAAGGACTGTTTACAAAAATAGATAATTAGAAAGACATTTTATCAAAAATGTTAAAACAAACATATATGTACATGAAATTCTGTAAAATTCAACAAAATAGCTTAAAAACGAAGTAAATATTTCTATTTCTAAATGCACTCGCGGGCCGCATAAAATCAGTTGCCGGGCCGCATGCGGCCCGCGGGCCGTAGTTTGCCCACCCCTGTTCTAAGGCATTGATCGATGCAGTTATGTTTTCTGGACCCACTTCGCCACACGACTTTTTTAAAGTTATGTTTTCTGGACCCAGGTTCTTGCCAGTTTAATATGGTTAAGATCATTACGAACTTCCATGTTCAAAATGGGCGGTTCTTCATTGTTATATGGAATATCATAGTGTTCCTCGTGTGAATCGGTATAAAGGTTTTTCATGTATTCTGACCTTGTATCATAAACTGTTCAGCAGCCTTGTGACCTATCTATTCTATATTCATAAAATGTGTTGATCGTGTCTGTAATGATGGTGTCTGGAGCCGATAGACGCCGGTTTTGCCGACTTGTATTAGGTTAAGAGTAGCATCACGTGTCGATTACAAGAGACAGAAAATCAGGTGCTCGGTGATCTGATGGGAATGGAGCCTGCAAATCTACTCCTATTTGCCAACAACAGTAGAAAAACGGGTTCCAGAACATGAGGAAGGTCAAAGAGCAGATGAATGACAACATCAACAACACCCTACCCAGGCTCACATTAGCCTTAGAAACTCACCTGACATCAGGACATAGTTAAGCACTGTACAACGCATCTCAAGGTCTGACCCAGCCAAGCAGTTCTTCTGCTCGTTCTACAGTAGACAAGCAATACAAGGCAAGGCCAGCAACATGTTGGAGTGTCACGGTAACACTCTGCCGATGGTGAAATCTACTAGTACTCTACATTACCCTACCTACCTACCTACCTTCCTATATATATATATATATATATATATATATATATATATATATATATATATATATATATATATATATATATATATATATATATATTGGTGATCGGCTCTTACCAAACCAGCCACAACACATTACTACAACTTTATCCTCTCCCCACCCCCCTCCTCCTATTGTTTCATATCCTATTTACAGGACATCGCTGTAAACACCAGTACCTCTGTTGTTGATCTCTTAGCAAGCTTTACGTTCAGTAGTTTGCCATTGCTTTCTGAACGACCGGCTCCCATACCATCACGTTAACACCCAGCGGGACACGGTCTGCTGCCAAATCGATCGCAGCTGTGTTACGAACGCAGGTAAACGAAATTACGCCTTTGCCACGGAGAGCGGCAGTCTAAATCTAGTGTGAGGAAATGCAAACTAAAGGCTAAATGTCGTGGCAGGGCATACCAGGCCCTAAGCCTTGGTCAGCAACTGGTCTAAGACTGAAGCTCGGACAGGCAGACAGTTAGAGCATCCCTTCGCTGATCCGGCAGCTTGTGCGACTTATCTTGTTCCAGATGTATCGGTGTTACCTGTCCTCTGGAGTAAACTGGGCAGGCCGAGACAGGGATCACGCTACAATGGGCAACACATGGTCCTTACAATTTAGACTAGAATGTGTGCTTTGGGGGCGTATATCTCCATGTTACAAACTATCATCTGTCAAGGCGGCAAGGTTTCAGTCTGTCATATACTTTTGACAGAACTAGCAGACCTAAGCATAGCACTGATTGAGTTGTGCAAGAAATCTCACAGGGTTCTGATACTACAGATTCTGTTACAGTGCGACATATCTGAAGAAACAGACGACAGACTGGCAACAGAAGGCGACATATTACCTCAGCGTGATATAGGCATAGCCTATGGTGAGCAATTATAGAAGAAAGTGGAAATGAGAGCATCCCAGCCACCAGAAAGATGATGCATATTGTCAGAGCCTAGCAGCAACATCGTTACGGCGCCCGGCGGACAAGAGTTGTCGGCTGGCAAGTTTCTTACCTGACACGCGACCAGCGCTGACGACAGACGACGCAAAGCCACGTGACCCCACCTGAGGCAGTGGCAGTGTGTGTGTTAATCTCAGACCACGCTGCGACTGGACATCTGAACGGACGTGTGTGTCGAGAGCAAGGCGTTGTGTGAATCTCCGTGGTTGTGAGCTGAACGACTGATATTGTGAGCGTCAGACCTATGAGCTGTATTGTGGTAGTGAGTTGTTATATGTTGTACATTGCTGTAACTATTGTTATGTATTAATGTGGTAATAATCCATAGAACTTGTGTTGCTGTGTCTTACGTCGAATCACGTTGTACTTGTACTGTCTCACATGTGTTAGCAAACGAGCCTAATATAAGATCCTGACATGTGTGGACGTGGGTTGCTCGTCATTATTTAAGAACCTAATATATTTAGACGTATGTTGTTCGTCTTTGCGATTTAAAACTATAATTCTTGTACTTGTAAAATTTGTCAAGGTTATAGTGATGTACATGTGATCGGAAAAGTCTCAGTGTGATCCATTACTACATTGTCTAAATATGTTTAATATCATTAGTAAATGTACAGTACATATTGTTTGATCCTGTAAACGTGTTAAAACATTTGTAATTCGTAAAACTTGTCACCGTTTGACCTTGTCAACCTTGTGATTTTGCCACCATTTTGACCTTGTCGCCATCTTGTAAACTTGATGTCTTTGTCCTTACTGAATGTCATCTTGATGTAAGTGATGTGTCATCAATGTTATTGAATGTTCAAATACAGATAGATTGTTTTTGTGTATTGAGTTTGTGGAACGCAAAGAGTTTTGGAAAGAGTGTAACTTCTGTTGAAAGAAACACTGTTGACGACAAATTTACGACATACAATTATACTCAACGCCATCCAAACCAAATCAACACTTATTGACTTACAGGCACACACCAACAAACACACGCTAACTTATTTCTCTCCAAAAACAAAGCAGGTTTTTGCGTACCATCCATAACCCTGCCGTAGAGGTCATTAGTGGTTCTGAAGTTCGACCTTACAGTTTTTCTAGCCCGATTGCCCAACCATTCGTCATCATATCCAAGGGCACTTGAGTATATTTTTTCTTTACTTTAACTTTACGTATGCATTAGTGGGCACGCATCGTATAGTCAAATCAAGTGTAAGTTGTTTTTCTACTAACCAATTATAATATATTTTGTGTGGTTGATTGTCATCGACATATTTTCTCCATCATGTCGTCATTGTTTGATTTCATCGATATGGGTTTGAAATTAAAGTTACAAGGTGATGAATTGACAAAATGGAGTGAGAACAAATACGCTGAATATCTCCTGGTACAAGAGAAAAACAATGAACGCGATGAAAGAGCAGCAGAAAGAGCTCTAAAACAGGCAGAGATCGAAAAAGCTGCCAAACAAGCAGAAGCAGAAACAGCTTTGAAACAGGCAGAGATTGAAAAGGCTGCCAAACAGATAGAGGCAGAAACAGCATTAAAGCAAGCTGAGATAGACAGTGAACTTAAGAAAGCAGAAATAGCAGCTCAGAGCAAGAGGGAAGAACTTGAACTACAGTTGAAAATGAAACAACTGGACACTGAGACTGCAATGAATAAAGAGTCAAAGAAATCTGAAAGACTGGAAAAAGAAAACCAGTATAAAAAATACCAAGGTATCGTTCGTAACTATACCTCCGGTGACTGCATAGCAGCCTTCACCCAAAATTTTGAGACTTTAATGGAACATTACCAAGTTCCACTTTCGGAATGGAATATTTTATATATGAGA
This sequence comes from Cepaea nemoralis, assembly GCA_014155875.1. Taxonomy (NCBI): domain Eukaryota; kingdom Metazoa; phylum Mollusca; class Gastropoda; order Stylommatophora; family Helicidae; genus Cepaea; species Cepaea nemoralis. The sequence continues at coordinate 4,985 of JACEFZ010016616.1, forward strand.
AGTCTTTCTGGGGAACCTCTGAAAGTCATTGAGACCATCCCCAAAGACCTCAGAAAAGAGTACCATTACATTAAATCTAAAATAATGGCACATTTCATGCTAGATGAAGCAGGGTACAGAGAACAATTCAGTAAACTGAGTCCAAAATCAACTCAAACGTTCTCTGACTACCTCTGTTTAGTCCGAGACATTTTCAGCAAATGGACTTCATCAGCCAAAATTAACAAAAATTATGATAAATTAGAAGATCTCATTATTCGAGATAAAGTTATTTCTTCTATCCCAACATCTTTTTCTAAGTTCTTGCAGGAGAATGAATGCACATGTGTGGAAGAAATGGAAAGACGTGGGTCGGCCTATTATACGGCAAATAACAATGTTTTGCCACTGAAGCTACTGACAGTAACTGGGTAGCAGCTGCCAACTATGAGAAAACTATAGTAGGCAAAAACCAAACAGGCCTACCTCTGAAAAGTTCAGACATTGTGTCCATTGTAAAATGTCTCATTATTTGAACGAGATGTGCGATAAAAACCCAGGGTACCAAACATACTTGCAAAATATGGTAAACAGACAAGACAGAGAACGTAAATCGTTCAAAAGCTTACGAAAATGTTTTCTCTGCAAGGCGTACGGTCACCATCGCATGGATTGTAAAGGCAGGCATATGACCAACAAAGCCAATGCCGCCTTGTTCGATAGTTCAGCGTCAGAAGACGAAATACTGAAAAACATCCTGTACATGCAGCACAGGCTTGTGACGTATTTAGTTCCCAACACATGCACTGTCTGTATACCTTCTTTGAAATGGTATCTTAACATGCGGGCACGCCATCCCTATTGCTAATGAGGAAGGTAACTTAGTAATAGACTCAAAAGGCAAATTAGATATCTATCACGGGTACGTGAATGGCAAGTCTGCTACAGTACTTCGCGACACCGGGAGTACACTTATTGGCCTGAAAACAACATTCATAACACCTACAGACTACACTGGTAGACACATCACATGTAGAACATTTTCAGGCAACATTGAAAAATATCCATTAGCTTGGGCATACATCGAAACACCATTCCTCACAGGTAAAGTAAAGGTCGCAGCACTTACAAACCCAGTGTGCGATATAATCATCGGAAATTTACCGGAGGTGAATGACAAACATCATAACCATGACATAACATCACTATGTATTAATGATAACACATCACCATCAAATGTCATTGAAAATGTCATATCACCAGTTGAATGTATGTTAGCTAACGCAGCACTAAGTTCTCATCACATCATTGACGATATCATTCCATCATCATCTGATGTCATTGACTGTGTGAACGCAGTAACAAGAGCTACTGCTAGAGTGCAAGATGATAGTAACCAAACTGAGGCTATTCAAATGCTTAGCCCAGAAGTACCACCTAGTGACTCGATGAAGGAAACATTCATAACAGCTCAAAAAGCTGATCCTTCACTGTCAAAGTATTTTGACCTGATCGGGAAAAAGCCAAGAGTAACGAAAAATGCTAAATGGCATTTTGCTTTATACAACGATATACTCACCAGGTACTACACCAAAGGTGACGTTACAACAAAGCAAACTGTGTTACCAACCACTTATCGCAAGCAAGCTTTACATCTTGCTCACGATATACCTTTTGCAGGTCATATGGCATATGTTAAAACCAGGTCAAGACTATTGACACAGTTTCATTGGCCAAAATTCTGTAATGACATAAAAACATATTGCAGAAGTTGTGATACATGCCAGAAACTGGTAAAGAAAGGTAAACACCCACAGGCAAAGTTACAAGTCACTGACTTAGCCAGTCGACCTTTTGAGAAATTATCAGTTGACATTGTGGGCCCTCTTAGTCATACAACAACTAGAGGGAATAAATATATACTAACAATTATTGATCAATGTAGTCGCTGGCCAGAAGCGATTCCGTTAAAGAACATTACTGCCAACGATATCATGGAAGTGTTCTTCCATATTTTCTCCCGAATTGGGTTTCCAGATACTATCCAGTCTGATAGAGGCACTCAATTTATCGCCGCATCCACTCAAGCTTTCACTAAAATGTTAGGAGTGAAGCAAGTCTTCAATAGCCCCTATCATCCTCACTCGAGCGGGATAATAGAAAAGCTTAATGGGGATCTGAAGCACATGCTAGCCAAAGTAACTCAAGATCACCCCAATAACTGGGATCTATACTTACCAGCTGTCCTTTTTGCTTATCGCGAGGTACCACATTCTAGTACCGGTTTCTCTCCTTTTGAACTCATCTATGGTGCCAAACCACGCGGCCCATTAACAATTTATCACCAAATGTTAACTGAGTCCACTCCAGTATTGAAACCCATATCATCATTTGTGTATGTAACATCATTGCGTGAAAGGATAATGAAATCATGTGAAATTGCTAAAAGTGCACTAAAACTATCTGGTGCTACTTACAGACAATACGCAGACAAAGGTAACAGGACTATAACATTGACAGCTGGACAGGACGTACTACTACTACTACCTAGTGACAGACAGCTACTGACAGATTCTTGGCAGGGACCTTTTAAAGTGACAAGACAAATCTCTCCTGTTGACTACGAAATCCTGATAAAAGACAAACACAAAATATTTCACATCAATATGCTAAGACCATACTACAACAGAGACAACGAACAAGACGATACGACAGCTTGCACCGTGATAATAGATCACGAAGATGACGATTCTAACGACGAGATTCCAACACCTACATTAGACACGACAAACTGCTTGAAGGAGATCAAGATCAATCCAAACCTAAGTCAAGCAGAGACAAACAGTTGCAAACAGTTGATACAAGAGTACAACACCATCTTTTCAGACAACCCAGGACAAACAGAGTTAGTACAGCACCACATCACACTTACATCAAACACACCCATAAGATGCAGACCATACACCATACCATTACATTACAAGGAACAACTACATCAGGAAATCATTAACTTAGAAAAAAACAACATCATCAGACGATCCCTATCAGACTTCTCTTCACCCATGGTCATTGTACGGAAAAAGGACAACACAATACGACTTTGCATAGATTACAGAAAACTGAACAAAATAACTGTTTTAGATCTTGAACCAATGGTAAATACAGACGATCTTCTGACAGAACTGACTGACTCTAAGTTCTTCACGACCCTTGACATGGCTAAAGGTTACTGGCAGATTGCTGTACATGAAGACAGCAGACATCTAACAGCTTTCGCCACGCCTTGGGGACTGTACGAATGGTGCAAACTTCCATTTGGGCTAGTCAATGCCCCAGCCACATTTGTACGCATGACACGACTCCTCCTATCTGACATCCCTAATATAGTTTCCTATATTGACGACATCTGTGTCCATACAGAGACAATGACGGAACATATAAAGATACTGGAAAAGACACTAGAACGTATCAGACAGCACGGACTGACAGTGAAGCCTTCAAAGGTGAGCATGGCTTACCAAGAGATATCATTTTTGGGGTACAGAATATCCAATGGCTTTGTCATGACAGACAACAAAATTGTCTCGAAAATTCTAAAACTGTCACTTCCAACAAATAAGAAACAAGTCCGCAGTTTGCTGGGACTTATTAATTATTACAGAAACTTTATTCCTGATTTTTCAGAGCTAACTGAGGTTTTTTCTAATTTACTAACCAAGAATAAACCCGAAAAAGTTGTAAACGATGAATGCCTACGAAATGCATTTGATAAAGTTTTGGCACATTTTTCTGATAAGAATACACCTAATCTCATCCTTAAATTGCCCAACATTCGTTTACCTTTCAGATTGAGAACAGATGCTAGCTCCATTGCGATCGGTGCAGTCCTTTTGCAGGAATACAACAACATCTTGCATCCCGTCTGTTTTCTATCAAGAAAACTAAGACCCCGAGAGCGGGCCTGGTCCATTCCGCAGTTAGAGGCATTGGCCTTAGTAGAAAGTGTAACAAAGCTGTCCAAATATCTTCTAGGACGTCACTTTATCATCGAAACTGACAACAGTCCAATAAGGTATATCAATTCTGCAGTACCATCAAATAACATGATTGCTCGCTGGTCCTTAAAGCTTCAGAATTTCAGTTTTGAAGTTCGCCATATTCCCGGCAGAATGAATACAATCGCCGACCTTTTGTCCCGTTGTCCGACAGACCCAGTAAGCAATGTCTGAGTGCACTGTGTAATATTACACTCAGCCCAACACAGCCACCAATGTGTGAATTTTTCCATTCACCTACTGTGTAAGGTCATTAATCAAAATTGTGATACGGTTTGCATACCGACATGTATAATATTCTTATTTTAATCAATTTATGTCGTATGTAATGAGTGTAGTATAATTGTGTAGTGTGTGTTAGAATGAGAACAATATTAATTGTAGATAGACACCAACAACAATGTCACATACGCTTATCCATTTACCATAAGCGAACTTTACCATGGTGACATTTGTGGGTGATTTTTTTCACCGCGATATTTTAACATGTGCAAATGTGGACTGAACATAGACTCCTACACCACCTTTACAGCAAATTTACTCCAAATTGTTCGACGTGTGAACACATCGGAAATAAGAACATTCCATCATAATCCGTTGTCATACTATAACATCAGACACGAACTGTGAGAACATTCTACTATCAGTTCCGAAATAAAACCGGATCATTTGTGTTCAGAAAATGTAACATCAACCAAATTTTTCGTTTCGTCTGCATTTCCGGTGTAGTTTATAAAGTATAACTTAATTAGCAGACTATGTACAAATTTCCAAAAATTTATGACACTTGTAAAATCCTTTCGAATCTATAAAATATAATATACAAATTGTCTACTTATTTATTTTGATTACTGTAATCTTAGAATCATATCTTGATTAATGTATTCATATTATCGACTTTTTCTCGTTAATATGAAGAAACGTCAAGCAATGACGCTAAGAAATTAAATAATGATTGTAATGTATGGAATTTCTTAAATGTCAAAATTACTTCCCTTGCATTTGTGAATTACATCAAGGGCCATAATTTAAAATATATTCATTAATGTATATTGTATAAATAGACATTTTGTTGCTCAAATGATTGGCACAGCAGGTAGGCGTCCACCAAGCATGTCATAGTGCTGCCAACATTGCAAACCAACATAAGAGCTCCTGACCAAATGAGGGCAGAGTTTAAGTGTTTAATACGACTAATACAAAGCCGTATTTCAGTCTGGCCTAGATGGTTGTTGCAAAACAATCATATTATTACGTTTTTTTCAAAATGGCTGCGAGGTAGATGCGTGAAGCTGGAACTACTGATCTGACTGGGTATTATTGCAATGAAGGTAACCAGGCATCAGGGGGATGAAACCTGAATTGTGTTAAAAATTGTACTTCATTTGTCATTTCAATGCAACTTACATTTTTTTTGTATATATTTCTATGCCTTATATGTATTTTCATGCATACCACTGGGAAAGAGTAGTCTCTGACATGAAATTAACACTACCCCAGTATATACATACATCATGAATGAAAGATGGCATCTTTCATTGAAGTACCCGGGGAGAATGTCAGAGCCTAGCAGCAACATCGTTACGGCGCCCGGCGGACAAGAGTTGTCGGCTGGCAAGTTTCTTACCTGACACGCGACCAGCGCTGACGACAGACGACGCAAAGCCACGTGACCCCACCTGAGGCAGTGGGCAGTGTGTGTGTTAATCTCAGACCACGCTGCGACTGGACATCTGAACGGACGTGTGTGTCGAGAGCAAGGCGTTGTGTGAATCTCCGTGGTTGTGAGCTGAACGACTGATATTGTGAGCGTCAGACCTATGAGCTGTATTGTGGTAGTGAGTTGTTATATGTTGTACATTGCTGTAACTATTGTTATGTATTTAATGTGGTAATAAATCCATAGAACTTGTGTTGCTGTGTCTTACGTCGAATCACGTTGTACTTGTACTGTCTCACATGTGTTAGCAAACGAGCCTAATATAAGATCCTGACACATATTACCAGTTCAACAGAAAAGAGCAAGACTCCGCACATGACACAACAGCCTGAAGTACCAATTGCTTAATATATTAAACATAATAGATACTGATGAATGATGAATTGACTGTGGAACTGGTAAAATGACATTTGTTGCAAGAGTGTCTAAAATATACAGAACATAGACAACTATTTTGGAGTAAATCCACTTCATTTAAGAGCAAAATGGAGATGTAAACAAGCTTAAGTTAAATTCTGCTTTCCTTGAATTAATTAATATCGACGTCTGAAAGTGAACGAAGAATATGGGGATATATTGGTTGTGAAAAGGTAGAGACACAATGAAGTCATCATTATAGCTCAATCCGATCAATCGTAATTTCTCTTTCCCTTTCTGCCCTGTGAAAGCAAAGTAGTCATTTAAACAATTATTTCAGACGCGGATCGATGAGCCAGCTTACACTTTCCCGACCAATGTGGTATTTTTGCAACTCAGCTAATGAAAAGGCGTATTCCATTTTCTAGTTTATATTCCTCATAGGGACAAGGCAGATTATAAAACCATCAGCTGGGGACATTGCTAATGTGTCTGGAGACAGCCGGGATATGATTACTAAACAAGCAGGACAGATGGCGGAAAAAGTTCTTCCGACTGGATGATAATAAGACTTCATTTGTGTCCGTGTACCGGCATTCCTGTGACCCAGACACCACAGTGGCCTGGAGGTGTGAAGACTCCAGGGAGCCTGCGGGGGGAATAAACCTCTCCCGTAAGACAGTGTATTTGTCTGGAATTTTGGAGAGCAGAAAGCCAGAGACGGGTTCTCATAGCTATTATGTAAAAAACCATAATTTTATTGATCATCGTATTCTCCCAGTAGAGAGTGTATCAGCATACTGAAACATTGCAGTATTGACTAATGAATTAATGGCGCCGTTGTTCGTTGTCTGCGCTCTGTTTTCTTGAACTATGTCACTTACTTCTGTGTACATTACTGTCACCGACTTTCATTAAAAGACGTATAGACAGATGAACAGAGTAAATATGGCCTCTACGTTTTAGCTGTGGAACATGTTGTTTTGCTGGTGGTGCTTCTGTTTATTAAAATATTTAAATTTCCACTGAACAAATTATTTCATTCCCTGGCAATTGATTCACCTTCTTAACAATCTTCTTCACTCTGGGAATGTGCTACCTGCCTCACAAATGTGGGGAATGCAGTGACCAGCACACGCACCCGCCGGCCCGGTGTTCATGTGTGTGAATCCCACTCGAGTCGGCCATATTTCTCATATTTGATCTGGGCACGCAGGTTAACGCAGCTTAAGCACTGGTACCAGGACATGTCGTGGGAGGCAAAGACGAAAGGCCACATATCGATCATATCACCCGTCGAGTGCCGCAGACTGAAGAGAGGACAAACAGAGCAGCTATAGCGCGTACGTCACAATGACACCCAGACAGAGTTAATGCTAAGGACGCTTTGAGACAGGGACTCCAAGACCACCAATTCTATTAGAGGGAACTTCACGTGACAAGTGATGGATCGTGGGATTAAAGCAGACAGCGTCAATACAGCTTTCACGCTGGAGACGTATGTCCTCCACCAGGAAGGGATTTTACCATCCGTCTCTGAGAAATGTTCCATGTTACCGCACAACTGTTCAGACCGACGGTTTGTGCTGGATTAGGCCGGGTCCAGAGGGGGAGACAAGGCAACATGACCATCTCAAAGAAATGTTTAACCACGGTTGCATCTGAACACTCTTGCAGACCACTGTTTTCATTATCATCATCGCCATTAAGTACCTTGTCGACTGGCGTAGGCGACCGTGCTTCTCCACATCTTGTAATTTCTAACAGTATGTATGCGTACATTCGTGTGTAGACACCTGTCCGTGCCATGACACAAGGCTGTCAAGAATCTTCACTCGATGTCTTCTTCTATCTTTCAGTCCATAAATCTGTCCAGCTGTCACAATATCTTACACTTTTTTCTTTTCATAACGTTTGGACGACTGCCTCTCTCTCTCATGCTTATGGTAGGATACCTTTGTGTCTTAGCGCCGTTCGAACACTCTTTCTGACAGCCCAAGGAAGTTTTAGCATGTTTCTGTAAAACCACACCCTTGCGGCCTCAAATGATTTCATTGCTTGTTTACAAAGTGTCCAGGATTCACGGCTGTATGCTAACAGTGGTTCTTTATATCGATCAAGAATTCTTTTCTCTGACTTATTTGGACAGTGAACAACTAGGGTTAGAATTGAATTGTAAGAAGACACAGTTTATTTATGGTCGTCACTGGGAAGAAGGGAATACCACAATGTAATATGCAAATAAATTGGCACATTCTTAAACAATATATTACTGCATAGTTTTCTCAATGTCATAATATGATTGCCTTGTATTGTTCCGTATCTATGTGACACATCTGTCATCTAATATTATCAATATGTCTAGAAACTTGCATTTTTTACTTGCCCAAACTTAATACCCTTGACTTTAATTGTATATTAAAGCATCAACAGTTATTTTGATATGTTAATTAATTCTGTCTTCCTATTATTCTAGCTTTTTACAACCACTGTATCTATCACTTTCTGTAGTTCATATATATATATATATATATATATATATATATATATATATATATATATATATATATATATATATATATATATATATATATATATATATATATATATATATATATATATAAAACAGAATGTATGTGTGTGGGTTTGTGGTTGGGGATGTATTGGATGCGTTCGATAACGGTCTATCCGATTGAGATGAATATTTCTACACGTCTTCCTTTCATTACCGTGCAACCAACTGTCATAGATTTTTTTAGTGTAGCATCATCAATTTACTTATTAACATTTAATAATTAAATTACATGACTTAACATAAGACAAAATATATAAAGGGACATAACTTTTAGTGGCATTGCTATATCTTAGGTTAAGTCCCCTGGCTATAGATAGGTCGGTCGGTCGGTCGGTCGGTTGGTCGGATAGACAGACAGACAGACAGACAGACAGACAGACAGACAGACAGACAGCCGGGCCGGGTCGTCAGACAGACAGACAGTCGGGAACGGGAACGTATATGACTACTTATATGATTTAAATGAGATGCACCCCATCAGGGGCTGGGCGAAGCCGGGCCTGGTCAGTCAGACAGACAGACAGACAGACAGATAGATAGTCGGGAACGGGAGCTTATATGACTTAAATTAGATGCTCCCCACCAGGGACTGGGTGAAGCCGGGCCGGGTCAGACAGACAGACAGACAGATAGACAGACAAACAGATAGTCGGGAACGGGAGCTTATATGACTACTTGTATGAATTAAATGAGATGCTCTCCACCAGGGACTGGGCGAAGCCGGGCCGGGTCAGACAGACAGACGGACAGACAGACAGACAAAGCAGACAGATAGATAGATAGATAGATAGATAGATAGATAGATAGATAGATAGATAGATAGATAGATAGATAGATAGATAGATAGATAGATAGATAGACAGATCGATAGATAGATAGATAGATCCCCGCCAGAGCCTGGGCGAAGCCTGGCCGGGTCAGCTAGTATATATATATATATATATATATATATATATATATATATATATATATATATATATATATATATATATATATATATATATATATATATATATATGGCACCTTGCAGTCTTGACAGACCAAAGTATGTGAGTTGGAATGTGGCCAAGATTCCATCACAATGTCTGGGCAGAGCTTCAGAGAAAGATGTGCCCAAACGGCATGTTCCCTCTCTCGGCCTTGCCTTGTGTTTTCCAGAGGAATGGGTAACCAGTACGTCTGGCACAAGGTAGGCTGCAGACGCTGGCGGCTCAGCGTCAAACATCCGAGACCTCGCCACCAATATATATATATATATATATATATATATATATATATATATATATATATATATATATATATATATATATATATATATATGAAGAAAGTATAGAGGAATTTTATGATGACGTGGAGCCTGCCTTGAAGAACTGTAAAAAAAAATCAGAAATAAATATTATAGTGGGTGATTTCAACGCAATTATAGGAAATTAAGGCGATGGATGCAGTGTAGGCAACCATGGTTTGGGAGAGCGAAACGAAAGAGGATACAGACTTGTAGAGTGGGCAACAGAACAAGAAATCGTTGTAGGAAATACCTGGTATGAACAGCATCCTAGAAGATTACGGACATGGAGGAGCCCAGACAGCAGGATTAAAAACACGATAGATTACATCCTGATTAGCAGACGGTGTTGAAATGCGTTAACAGTCGTAAAACAGTCCCCAATGCAGATTGTTAAAGTGATCACAGATTAATTACAGGCACATTGAGGGTAAAGATAAAGAAAGTCAAGTATACAACAGGAAATCCTAGATATGATTTATGCAAATTGAAAGCTGACAAAGAAATACAAGATAATTTTAACATAGAAGTTAAGAACAAATTTGATATATTGTCTGATCTATAGATCCTATTTCAAGATGTGGATGATCAATAGGAAATGTTGAATAATTCGATCAGTTGTGCTGCAGAAAAATATATTCCAAAATTAAAGAAAGTGGGTCGTAAGACATGGATGACTGAAGAAATTTTACACCTAATGGAAACAAGAAGACAAAACAAAAATAATTCTGCTAAATATGAAGAAATGCACAGAAAAGTCAGAATATTATGTAAGGAAGCAAAAGAAGCATGACTCGGGAAAAAATGCATAGAAATTGAAAAACAACATAACAGTAAAAATACCAAACTAATTCACAAAAGAATTCAGGAGCTTACTAATTAAAGAACACGTACACCAGCAGGCTGCCTAAAGACAACATATGGAACAATCATACTAGAAAAAGATCAATTTTTACACGTATGGTCAGATTATGTGAAAAACCTTTATGATGGTAACAGAGAAGAACAGCATACTATTCAAAATAATAATGAGGGACCATCAATTTTGAAGATAAAGGTTCAGAATGCTCTTACAGCCATATGAAATTTGGCAAGACCTTCGGTTCAGACAGCAATACAACAGAAATGATTAATGCTTTAGAAGAAGATAGAATAGATAAAGTTACCAGACTGCTGAATGCAACATATGATACAGGAAATATACCTCATGAATTATGTAACTCTGTATTTATTGCAATCCCAAAGAAATCAGGAGTCTTGGAATGTGATCACCATCGTACAATTAGTATAACCAGTCACATCACGAAGATTTTGCTAAGAATTATCATGCAAAGGGTTAGGAAGAAAATACAACCTGAAATAGGAGAAGAAAAATGTGGGTTTGTAGAAGGCAAGGGTACAGTAAATGCTGTGTATATACTGAGAACAGTAATTGAACGTTCTATAGAAGTAAACAAAGATCTACACCTTTGCTTTATTGATCACACAAAGGCTTTTGATAAAGTGAGACTTGTAGATATGATAAGGATGCTTGAAGATCTACAAATTGATGGAAAAGACCTTAGACCTGGAACAACAAGCTTCCATAAGAATTGATAATGAAGTAGGTCAATATCAGCCTATTAAGAAAGGTGTGAGACAGGGATATGTAATGTTTCTAGATATTGTTTTCCCTGTACAGTGAAAATATTTTCAGAATATCTTCTAAGATTATCTGAAAATATTTTCACTGTACAGGGAAAACAATATCTAGAAACATTACATATCCCTGTCTCACACCTTTCTTAATAGGCTGATATTGACCTACTTCATTATCAATTCTTATGGAAGCTTGTTGTTCCAGGTCTAAGGTCTTTTCCATCAATTTGTAGATCTTCAAGCATCCTTATCATATCTACAAGTCTCACTTTATCAAAAGCCTTTGTGTGATCAATAAAGCAAAGGTGTAGATCTTTGTTTACTTCTATAGAACGTTCAATTACTGTTCTCAGTATATACACAGCATTTACTGTACCCTTGCCTTCTACAAACCCACATTTTCTTCTCCTATTTCAGGTTGTATTTTCTTCCTAACCCTTTGCATGATAATTCTTAGCAAATCTTCGTGATGTGACTGGTTATACTAATTGTACGATGGTGATCACATTCCAAGACTCCTGATTTCTTTGGGATTGCAATAAATACAGAGTTACATAATTCATGAGGTATATTTCCTGTATCATATGTTGCATTCAGCAGTCTGGTAACTTTATCTATTCTATCTTCTTCTAAAGCATTAATCATTTCTGTTGTATTGCTGTCTGAACCGAAGGTCTTGCCAAATTTCATATGGCTGTAAGAGCATTCTGAACCTTTATCTTCAAAATTGATGGTCCCTCATTATTATTTTGAATAGTATGCTGTTCTTCTCTGTTACCATCATAAAGGTTTTTCACATAATCTGACCATACGTGTAAAAATTGATCTTTTTCTAGTATGATTGTTCCATATGTTGTCTTTAGGCAGCCTGCTGGTGTACGTGTTCTTTAATTAGTAAGCTCCTGAATTCTTTTGTGAATTAGTTTGGTATTTTTACTGTTATGTTGTTTTTCAATTTCTATGCATTTTTTCCCGAGTCATGCTTCTTTTGCTTCCTTACATAATATTCTGACTTTTCTGTGCATTTCTTCATATTTAGCAGAATTATTTTTGTTTTGTCTTCTTGTTTCCATTAGGTGTAAAATTTCTTCAGTCATCCATGTCTTACGACCCACTTTCTTTAATTTTGGAATATATTTTTCTGCAGCACAACTGATCGAATTATTCAACATTTCCTATTGATCATCCACATCTTGAAATAGGATCTATAGATCAGACAATATATCAAATTTGTTCTTAACTTCTATGTTAAAATTATCTTGTATTTCTTTGTCAGCTTTCAATTTGCATAAATCATATCTAGGATTTCCTGTTGTATACTTGACTTTCTTTATCTTTACCCTCAATGTGCCTGTAATTAATCTGTGATCACTTTAACAATCTGCATTGGGGACTGTTTTACGACTGTTAACGCATTTCAACACCGTCTGCTAATCAGGATGTAATCTATCGTGTTTTTAATCCTGCTGTCTGGGCTCCTCCATGTCCGTAATCTTCTAGGATGCTGTTCATACCAGGTATTTCCTACAACGATTTCTTGTTCTGTTGCCCACTCTACAAGTCTGTATCCTCTTTCGTTTCGCTCTCCCAAACCATGGTTGCCTACACTGCATCCATCGCCTTAATTTCCTATAATTGCGTTGAAATCACCCACTATAATATTTATTTCTGATTTTTTTTACAGTTCTTCAAGGCAGGCTCCACGTCATCATAAAATTCCTCTATACTTTCTTCATATATATATATATATATATATATATATATATATATATATATATATATATATATATATATATATATATATATATATTGGTGGCGAGGTCTCGGATGTTTGACGCTGAGCCGCCAGCGTCTGCAGCCTACCTTGTGCCAGACGTACTGGTTACCCATTCCTCTGGAAAACACAAGGCAAGGCCGAGAGAGGGAACATGCCGTTTGGGCACATCTTTCTCTGAAGCTCTGCCCAGACATTGTGATGGAATCTTGGCCACATTCCAACTCACATACTTTGGTCTGTCAAGACTGCAAGGTGCCATATATATATATATATATATATATATTATATATATATATATATATATATATATATATATATATATATATATTATATATATATATATATATACTAGCTGACCCGGCCAGGCTTCGCCCAGGCTCTGGCGGGGATCTATCTATCTATCTATCGATCTGTCTATCTATCTATCTATCTATCTATCTATCTATCTATCTATCTATCTATCTATCTATCTATCTATCTATCTATCTATCTATCTATCTATCTGTCTGCTTTGTCTGTCTGTCTGTCCGTCTGTCTGTCTGACCCGGCCCGGCTTCGCCCAGTCCCTGGTGGAGAGCATCTCATTTAATTCATACAAGTAGTCATATAAGCTCCCGTTCCCGACTATCTGTTTGTCTGTCTATCTGTCTGTCTGTCTGTCTGACCCGGCCCGGCTTCACCCAGTCCCTGGTGGGGAGCATCTAATTTAAGTCATATAAGCTCCCGTTCCCGACTATCTATCTGTCTGTCTGTCTGTCTGTCTGACTGACCAGGCCCGGCTTCGCCCAGCCCCTGATGGGGTGCATCTCATTTAATCATATAAGTAGTCATATACGTTCCCGTTCCCGACTGTCTGTCTGTCTGACGACCCGGCCCGGCTGTCTGTCTGTCTGTCTGTCTGTCTGTCTGTCTGTCTGTCTGTCTACCCGACCAACCGACCGACCGACCGACCTATCTATAGCCAGGGGACTTAACCTAAGATATAGCAATGCCACTAAAAGTTATGTCCCTTTATGTATTTTGTCTTATGTTAAGTCATGTAATTTAATTATTAAATGTTAATAAGTAAATAGATGATGCTACACTAAAAAAATCTATGACAGTTGGTTGCACGGTAATGAAAGGAAGACGTGTAGAAATATTCATCTCAATCGGATAGGACCGTTATCGAACGCATCCAATACATCCCCAACCACAAACCCACACACATACATTCTGTTTTATATATATATATATATATATATATATATATATATATATATATATATATATATATATATATATATATATATATATATATATATATATATATATATATATATATATATATATGAACTACAGAAAGTGATAGATACAGTGGTTGTAAAAGCTAGAATAATAGGAAGACAGAATTAATTAACATATCAAAATAACTGTTGATGCTTTAATATACAATTAAAGTCAAGGGTATTAAGTTTGGGCAAGTAAAAAATGCAAGTTTCTAGACATATTGATAATATTAGATGACAGATGTGTCACATAGATACGGAACAATACAAGGCAATCATATTATGACATTGAGAAAACTATGCAGTAATATATTGTTTAAGAATGTGCCAATTTATTTGCATATTACATTGTGGTATTCCCTTCTTCCCAGTGACGACCATAAATAAACTGTGTCTTCTTACAATTCAATTCTAACCCTAGTTGTTCACTGTCCAAATAAGTCAGAGAAAAGAATTCTTGATCGATATAAAGAACCACTGTTAGCATACAGCCGTGAATCCTGGACACTTTGTAAACAAGCAATGAAATCATTTGAGGCCGCAAGGGTGTGGTTTTACAGAAACATGCTAAAACTTCCTTGGGCTGTCAGAAAGAGTGTTCGAACGGCGCTAAGACACAAAGGTATCCTACCATAAGCATGAGAGAGAGAGGCAGTCGTCCAACGTTATGAAAAGAAAAAAGTGTAAGATATTGTGACAGCTGGACAGATTTATGGACTGAAAGATAGAAGAAGACATCGAGTGAAGATTCTTGACAGCCTTGTGTCATGGCACGGACAGGTGTCTACACACGAATGTACGCATACATACTGTTAGAAATTACAAGATGTGGAGAAGCACGGTCGCCTACGCCAGTCGACAAGGTACTTAATGGCGATGATGATAATGAAAACAGTGGTCTGCAAGAGTGTTCAGATGCAACCGTGGTTAAACATTTCTTTGAGATGGTCATGTTGCCTTGTCTCCCCCTCTGGACCCGGCCTAATCAGCACAAACCGTCGGTCTGAACAGTTGTGCGGTAACATGGAACATTTCTCAGAGACGGATGGTAAAATCCCTTCCTGGTGGAGGACATACGTCTCCAGCGTGAAAGCTGTATTGACGCTGTCTGCTTTAATCCCACGATCCATCACTTGTCACGTGAAGTTCCCTCTAATAGAATTGGTGGTCTTGGAGTCCCTGTCTCAAAGCGTCCTTAGCATTAACTCTGTCTGGGTGTCATTGTGACGTACGCGCTATAGCTGCTCTGTTTGTCCTCTCTTCAGTCCTGCGGCACTCGACGGGTGATATGATCGATATGTGGCCTTTCGTCTTTGCCTCCCACGACATGTCCTGGTACCAGTGCTTAAGCTGCGTTAACCTGCGTGCCCAGATCAAATATGAGAAATATGGCCGACTCGAGTGGGATTCACACACATGAACACCGGGCCGGCGGGTGCGTGTGCTGGTCACTGCATTCCCCACATTTGTGAGGCAGGTAGCACATTCCCAGAGTGAAGAAGATTGTTAAGAAGGTGAATCAATTGCCAGGGAATGAAATAATTTGTTCAGTGGAAATTTAAATATTTTAATAAACAGAAGCACCACCAGCAAAACAACATGTTCCACAGCTAAAACGTAGAGGCCATATTTACTCTGTTCATCTGTCTATACGTCTTTTAATGAAAGTCGGTGACAGTAATGTACACAGAAGTAAGTGACATAGTTCAAGAAAACAGAGCGCAGACAACGAACAACGGCGCCATTAATTCATTAGTCAATACTGCAATGTTTCAGTATGCTGATACACTCTCTACTGGGAGAATACGATGATCAATAAAATTATGGTTTTT
>JACEFZ010016617.1:0-2500 GCA_014155875.1 Cepaea nemoralis
CGTCCAGGTCGGACGTGGCTTCTTGTCACTAAAGCACGGCTGATATCATGCCGTCTTTTCTTTAAAATAGTGTCTGTAGGTTGTCAGGTACGTTTGGAGCTTTATGTGGAGCGACTGCTTTTTATTTCCGAAATCGTCGTATTAAAATGGATTTGTGAGAAGAAACTATCCAGCGTCGTCTTATAAAAAGGTTTGATTTTTCAGTGGCCGAATTTTGGCTTTCACTTGTTAATTAAAGAACAAGGAGAGTGAGACAACATATATTTGTATAGTAACCGTGTCTCCCGCTCCTTGGCATCCTCCTCCCTTCTCCTCCTCCCTCCTCCTCCCTCCTTCTCCTCCCTCCTTCTCCTCCCTCTCCCTCCTCCCCTTCCTCATCCTCCCTCCACCGCCTTCTCCCTCCTCCTTCTCCCTCTTCCTCCTCCTCCTCCTTCCTCCTCCTTCCTCCTTCTTCCTCCGATTCCTCCTCTCTCCTCCTCCTCCCTCCTTCTCCCTCCTCCTCCCCCTCTTCCTCCTCCTCCTTCTCCATCTTCCTCCTCCATCCTCCTTCTCCCTCCTCATCCCTCCTCCTACCTCCTCCCTCCTCCTCGCTCTTTCTCCTCCTCCCTCCTCCTCTTCTCCCTCCTCCTCCCCTCCTCCTCCTCTCTCCCCTCCTCCTCCCTCCTCCTCCCTCATCCTCCTCCCTCCTCCTCCCTCTTCCTCCTCCTCCCTCCTCCTCCTCCCTCCTCCTCCTCCCTCCTCCTCCTCCTCCCTCCTCCTCCCTCCTACTCCTCCCTCCTCCTCCTGTCTCCTCCTGCTCCCTCCTGCTCCCTCCTCCTCCTCCCTCCGCCGAATATGAATTAAATGATATGCTTCCCACCAGGGACTGGGCGAAGCCGGGCCGGGTCGTCTTTTTTGGGAACGGGAACAGGGGCAGGGGCCGAATATGAATTAAATAAGACGCTCCATTTACCCAAGTTAATTGTTGGGGGAAGATGTAAAGATCTTTCAAGTGCTCTTTCTAATAATAGACAGACAGACAGACAGTAGATAGTCGGGAACGGGAACGGGAGCTTAATATGACTACTTATATGAATTAAATGAGATGCTCCCCACCAGGGACTGGGCGAAGCCGGGCCGGGACAGACAGACAGACAGACAGACAGACAGACAGACAGACAGACAGACAGACAGACGGGAACGGGAACTTATATGACTACTTATATGAATTAAATGAGATGCTCCCCATCAGGGTCTGGGCGAAGCCGGGCCGGGACAGACAGACAGACAGACAGACAGACAGACAGACAGACAGACAGACAGTCGGGAATGGGAATGGGAGCTTATATGACTACTTATATGAACTAAATGAGATGCTCCCCACCTGGGTCTGGGCGAAACCGGGCCGGGTCAGCTAGTGTTATCATAAAATAACACCATGTCAGCTCATAATGTTATCATAATATAACATCATGTCAGCTCATAATGTTATCATAATATAACACCATGTCAGCTCATAATGTTATCATAAAATAACATCATGTCAGCACACAATGTTATCATAATATAACACCACATCAAACTTATAATGTGACCATAATATAACACCCTATCAGCTCATAATTTGATAATAATAAAACACCATATCAGTTCACAATGTGACCACAAAATAACACCACTTCAACTCATAATGTGACAAAACAATAAGGATCTTGTCCTGACATGCATGATCATACTCGTGTGAAATATTAAAAGCATTAAATATCACAAAAATTATAACTTAAAACCTCACTAAATAAGCACGGAAAAAATACAAAAACACCAATATAACGTGGCGATACCCGATACATGATGTGAATGTGTACATTATGAGTTGATGTGGTGTGTATGTGTGTGTTGTTTGTTTTGTATGATTGATGAAGATGAGATTGTGTTTTTGTGTTTTATGATTGACGAAGTTGTCCTGATGTGTGTTTTTGTGTTTTATGATTGACGAAGATGTCCTGATGTATGTTTTGTTTTTGTTTTGTATGATTGATGAAGATGAGATGTGTGTTTTTGTGTTTTATGTTTTACTAAAATGTCCTGAAGTATGTTTTTGTGTTTTATGATTAATGAAGATGTCCTGATGTGTGTTTTTGTGTTTTATGTTTGACTAAGGTGATATGATGTGTTTTTGTGTTTATGTTTGACGAAGATGTCCTGATGTATATTTTTGTATTTTATGGTTTATGACGATTTCATCATTGTGTTTTTGTGTTTTATGTTTGACAAGATGTCCTGTTGTGTTTTTTTTTTGTGTTTTATGATTAATGAAGATGTCCTGATGTGTGTTTTTGTGTTTTATGTTTGACGAAGATGTCCTGGTGTATGTTTTTGTATTTTATGGTTTATGAAGATTTCATCATTGTGTTTTTGTGTTTTATGTTTGACAAAGATGTCCTGTTGTGTTTTTTTTGTGTTTTATGATTAATGAAGATGTCCTGATGTGTGTTTTTGTGTTTTATGTTTGACAAAGATG
>JACEFZ010016617.1:5000-60138 GCA_014155875.1 Cepaea nemoralis
CCATTCTCGGGGTGTCCTAATGTCTTGTGTTTACAGTCGTGATGAGGGACCCCTGCTTCTTCTTCCAGCAGCCTTGCTTTCCATTACTGTTGTTTCTAAAGTGATGCAGTGTTTAATGTGGCTAAAGAATTGCACCCATTCAGCCATTTAAACGGGGGAAAACACCGTAAAACAATGTATACTCACTTGACGATTGTGTCATCTTCGTCAAACATACAACACACAAAAACACACATCAGGACATCTTCATCAATCATACAATACAAAAACATACTTCAGGACGTCTTCATCAATCATAAATTACACAAACATACATCAGGACATCTTCATCCATCATAAAACACAAAAATACACGTGATAACATCTTCATTAACCATAAAATACAAAATCATACATTAGGACATCTTCTTCACTCATAAAACACAAAAACATACATTATGACATCTTCGTCAACCATAAAATACAAAAACACACACCGGACATCTTCATTAATCATAAAATACAAAAAAAACACAACAGGACATCTTTGTCAAACATAAAACACAAAAACACACATCAGGACATCTTCATTAATCATAAAACACAAAAAACACAACAGGACATCTTTGTCAAACATAAAACACAAAAACACAATGATGAAATCTTCATAAACCATAAAATACAAAAACATACACCAGGACATCTTCGTCAAACATAAAACACAAAAACACACATCAGGACATCTTCATTAATCATAAAACACAAAAAAAAACACAACAGGACATCTTTGTCAAACATAAAACACAAAACACAATGATGAAATCGTCATAAACCATAAAATACAAAAATATACATCAGGACATCTTCGTCAAACATAAAACACAAAAACACATCATATCACCTTAGTCAAACATAAAACACAAAACACACATCAGGACATCTTCATTAATCATAAAACACAAAAACATACTTCAGGATATTTTAGTAAAACATATAACACAAAACACACATCTCATCTTCATCAATCATTCAAAACAAAAACAAAACATACATCAGGACATCTTCGTCAATCATAAAACACAAAAACACACATCAGGACAACTTCGTCAATCATAAAACACAAAAACACAATCTCATCTTCATCAATCATACAAAACAAACAACACACACATACACACCACATCAACTCATAATGTACACATTCACATCATGTATCGGGTATCGCCACGTTATATTGGTGTTTTTGTATTTTTTCCGTGCTTATTTAGTGAGGTTTTTAAGTTATAATTTTTGTGATATTTAATGCTTTTAATATTTCACACGAGTATGATCATGCATGTCAGGACAAGATCCTTATTGTTTTGTCACATTATGAGTTGAAGTGGTGTTATTTTGTGGTCACATTGTGAACTGATATGGTGTTTTATTATTATCAAATTATGAGCTGATAGGGTGTTATATTATGGTCACATTATAAGTTGATGTGGTGTTATATTATGATAACATTGTGTGCTGACATGATGTTATTTTATGATAACATTATGAGCTGACATGGTGTTATATTATGATAACATTATGAGCTGACATGATGTTATATTATGATAACATTATGAGCTGACATGGTGTTATTTTATGATAACACTAGCTGACCCGGCCCGGTTTCGCCCAGACCCAGGTGGGGAGCATCTCATTTAGTTCATATAAGTAGTCATATAAGCTCCCATTCCCATTCCCGACTGTCTGTCTGTCTGTCTGTCTGTCTGTCTGTCTGTCTGTCTGTCTGTCTGTCTGTCTGTCTGTCTGTCTGTCCCGGCCCGGCTTCGCCCAGACCCTGATGGGGAGCATCTAATTTAATTCATATAAGTAGTCATATAAGTTCCCGTTCCCGTCTGTCTGTCTGTCTGTCTGTCTGTCTGTCTGTCTGTCTGTCTGTCTGTCTGACCCGGCCCGGCTTCGCCCAGCCCTGGTGGGGAGCATCTCATTTAATTCATATAAGTAGTCATTTAAGCTCCCGTTCCCGTTCCCGACTATCTACTGTCTGTCTCTGTCTGTCTATTATTAGAAAGAGCACTTGCAAGATCTTTACATCTTCCCCCAACAATTAACTTGGGTAAATGGAGCGTCTTATTTAATTCATATTCGGCCCCTGCTCCCTTTTCCGTTCCCAAAAAAGACGACCCGGCCCAACTTCGCCCAGTCCCTTGTGGGAAGCATATCATTTAATTCATATTCGGCGGAGGGAGGAGGAGGGAGCAGGAGGGAGCAGGAGGAGACAGGAGGAGGAGGGAGGAGTAGGAGGGAGGAGGAGGGATTAGGAGGAGGAGGGAGGAGAAGGAGGGAGGAGGAGGAGGGAGGAGGAGGAAGAGGGAGGAGGAGGGAGGAGGATGAGGGAGGAGGAGGGAGGAGGAGGGGGAGAGAGGAGGAGGAGGGAGGAGGAGGGAGAAGGAGGAGGAGGGAGGAGGAGAAAGAGCGAGGAGGAGGGAGGAGGTAGGAGGAGGGATGAGGAGGGAGAAGGAGGATGGAGGAGGAAGATGGAGAAGGAGGAGGAGGAAGAGGGGGAGGAGGAGGGAGAAGGAGGGAGGAGGAGGAGAGAGGAGGAATCGGAGGAAGAAGGAGGAAGGAGGAGGAAGGAGGAGGGAGGAGGAAGAGGGAGAAGGAGGAGGGAGAAGGCGGTGGAGGGAGGATGAGGAAGGGGAGGAGGGAGAGGGAGGAGAAGGAGGGAGGAGAAGGAGGGAGGAGGAGGGAGGAGGAGAAGGGAGGAGGATGCCAAGGAGCGGGAGACACGGTTACTATACAAATATATGTTGTCTCACTCTCCTTGTTCTTTAATTAACAAGTGAAAGCCAAAATTCGGCCACTGAAAAATCAAACCTTTTTATAAGACGACGCTGGATAGTTTCTTCTCACAAATCCATTTTAATACGACGATTTCGGAAATAAAAAGCAGTCGCTCCACATAAAGCTCCAAACGTACCTGACAACCTACAGACACTATTTTAAAGAAAAGACGGCATGATATCAGCCGTGCTTTAGTGACAAGAAGCCACGTCCGACCTGGACGCCAGCTCAAGTCTAACTGCCTTTTTCGTGACGTTTTCGTGCTTGCACCAAAACGTCTTGCACATTTTCCATTCTTCTTTAACTAATGCCGTGCAAATTGTGTCTTACAATCCATAGCCTGATCCAGGTATATGGCAGAGGAGGAGGGAGGAGGAGGAGGAGAGGTTGGAGGAGGGGAAGAAGGGAGGAGGAGGAGGGAGGAGGAGGAGGGAGGAGGAGGGATGAGGGGGAGGAGGAGGAGGGGGAGGAGGAGAGAGGAGGAGTCGGCGGAGGAGGAGGGATTAGGAGGAGGAGCAGGAGGGAGGAGGGAGGAGGAGAGGGAGGAGGTAGGAGGAGGGAGGAGGAGAGAGGAGGAGGAGGGGAGAGGAGGAGGGGAGAGGAGGAGGAGGGAGGAGGATAATAACGCATATGCCTGTAGATAACTGCAGCGAAAAGGTCCACCTATTTGAGAAATATGCAACAATTTTACATATATAGCAATTCTATTAGAAGTTATGCCCCCTCGCTATATATACATTATAATGTAAATTAAATATTAAATAATAATAAGAAAATATGTTTGTACACTAAAAAAATGACAGTTGGCAGCACGGGATTGATTAGAAGACGTGTAGAATATTTCATCTCAATCGGATGGACCGTTCGCGAACGCATGAAGGACATACAGACAGACGGAGATTATCTTTTATATATATAGACTAGCTGACCCGGCCCGGCTTCGCCCAGACCCTGGTGGGGAGCATCTCATTTAATTCATATAAGTAGTCATATAAGTTCTCGTTCCCGTTACCGACTATCTGTCTGTCTGTCTGTCTGTCTGTCTGTCTGTCTGTCTGTCTGTCTGTCTGTCTGTCTGTCTGACCCGGCCCGTCTTCGCCCAGACCCTGATGGGGAGCATCTCATTTAATTCATATAAGTAGTCATATAAGTTCTCGTTCCCGTTACCGACTATCTATCTGTCTGTCTGTCTGTCTGTCTGTCTGTCTGTCTGTCTGTCTGTCTGTCTGTCTGTCTATCTGTCTGTCTGTCTGTCTGACCCGGCCCGGCTTCGCCCAGACCCTGGTGGGGAGCATCTCATTTAATTCATATAAGTAGTCATATAAGTTCTCGTTCCCGTTACCGACTATCTGTCTGTCTGTCTGTCTATCTGTCTGTCTGTCTGTCTGTCTGTCTGTCTGACCCGGCCCGGCTTCGCCCAGACCCTGGTGGGGAGCATCTCATTTAATTCATATAAGTAGTCATATAAGTTCTCGTTCCCGTTACCGACTATCTGTCTGTCTGTCTGTCTGTCTATCTGTCTGTCTGTCTGTCTGACCCGGCCCGTCTTCGCCCAGACCCTGATGGGGAGCATCTCATTTAATTCATATAAGTAGTCATATAAGTTCCCGTTCCGACTATCTATCTGTCTGTCTGTCTGACCCGGCCCGGCATCGCCCAACTCCTGGTGGGGAGCATCTCATTTAATTCATATAAGTAGTCATATAAGTTCCCGTTCCCGACTGTCTGTCTGTCTGTCTGTCTGTCTGTCTGTCTGTCTGTCTGTCTGTCTGTCTGTCTGTCTGTCTGTCTATCTATCTATCTATCTGTCTATCTATCTGTCTGTCTGTCTGACCCGGCCCAGCCCATGGTGGAGAGCATCTCATTTAAATTATATAAGTAGTCATATAAGATCCCATTCCCGACTATCTGTCTGACTGTCTGTCTGTCTTTGGGTAAATGGAGGAGGGAGGAGGAAGAGGGAGGTGGAGGAGGGAAGAGGAGGGAGGAGGACGGAGGAGACAGGAGGAATAGGGAGGAATAGGAGGGAGGAGGAGGGATTAGGAGGAGGAGGGAGGAGTAGGGTGGAGGAGTAGGCGAGGAGGAGGGAGGAGGAAGAGGGAGAAGGAGGGAGGAGGAGAACGCAGGAGGAGAAGGGAGCAGGAGGAGGAGAGGGAGGAGGAGGGAGAGGGAGGAGGAGGGAGGAGGAAGAGGGAGAAGGAGGAGGGAGAAGGAGGAGAAGGAGGGGGAGGAGGAGGAGGGAGGAGGAGGAGGAATGTGAAGGGAGGAGGAGGGAGGAGGGAGGAGGTAGAGGGAGGAGGAGGAGGGAGGCGGAGGAGGGAGGAGGAGGAAGAGGGAGGAGGAGGAATGTAAAGGGATGAGGAGGGAGGAGGAGGAGGGAGGAGGAGGAGGTAGAGGGAGAGGGAGGGAGGAGGAGGAGGGAGGAGGCGGAGAGGGAGGAGGAGGAAGGATGAGGGGGAGGAGGTAGGAGGAAGAAGGAGGAGGAGGGAGGAGGAGTGATGAGGAGGAGGGAGGAGGAGGAGGGAGGAGGAGGGATGAGGAGGAGGGAGGAGGAGGAAGAGGGAGGAGGAGGAATGTGAAGGGAGGAGGAGGGAGGAGGTAGAGGGAGGAGGAGGAGTGAGGAGGAGGAAGGAGGAGGGGGAGGAGGGAGGAGGAGGGAGGAAGAAGGAGGAGGAGGGAGGAGGAGGAAGAGGGAGGAGGAGGAATGTGAAGGGAGGAGGAGGAGGAGGGAGGAGGAGAAGGCAGGAGGAGGGATGAGGATGAGGGAGGAGGAGGAAGAGGGAGGAGGAGGAATGTGAAGGGAGGAGGAGGGAGGAGGAGGAGGGAGGAGGAGGAGAGGGAGGAGGAGGGGGAGGAGGGAGGAGGAGGAGGGAGGAAGAAGGAGGAGGAGGGAGAAGGATAGATGAGGAGGGAGGAGGAGGAAGAGGGAGGAGGAGGAATGTGAAGGGAGGAGGAGGGATAGGGAGGAGGGGAAGAGGAAGAGGGTAGGAGGAAGAGTGGAGAGGAGGAGGGAGGAGGTAGAGGGAGGAGGAGGAGGGAGGAAAAGGGAGGAGGGAGGAGGTAGGAGGAGGAGGAAGAGGGAGGAGGAGGGAGGAGATGGAAGGAGGAGGAAGAAGGAGGAGGAAGAGGGAGGAGGAGAATGGAGGAGGGAGAGGGAGGAAGAGGGAGGAGGAGGAAGAGGGAGAAGGAGAATGGAGAAGGGAGAGGGAGGAGGGGAAGAGGAAGAGGGTAGGAGGAGGAGGAGCGGAGAGGAGGAGAAGAAGGGAGAAGGAGGGAGGAGGAGAAGGAGGAGGAGGAGGGAGGAGGAGAGGAGGAGGAGGAGGGAGGAGGCAGAGGGAGAGAAGAGGAAGGAGGAGGAGAGAAGGAGGGAGAGGAAGGAGGGAGAATGAGGAGGGGAGGAAGGAAAGGGAGGTGGAAGAGGAGGAGGAGGGAGGAGGAAAGAGGTAGGGGGAGGAGGAGGTAGAGGGAGGAGGAGGAGGAAGGAAAGGGAGGAGGAAGAGGAGGAGAAGGGAGGAGGAGGGTGGAGGGAGGAGGAGGAGGTAGAGGGAGGAGGAGGGAGGAGGTAGGAGGAGGAGGAAGAGGGAAAGGGAGAAGGAGGAGGGAGGATGATGAGGGAGAAGGAGGCAGGAGGAGGAGGAGGGAGGCAGGAGGAGGAGGAGGGATGAGGAGGGAGAGGGAGAGGAGGGAAGATGAGGGGAGGAGGCGGAGGGAGTAGGAGGGAGGAGGATGGAGGAGGAGGGGAGAGGAAGAGGGAGAAGGAAGAGGGAGAAGGAGGAGGGAGGAGGGAGAGGGATGAGAGGGAGGAGGAAGAGGAGGAGGGTGGAGGGAGGAGGTAGAGGGAGGAGGAGAAGAGAGGAGGAGAGAGTTCGCCATTCCGAATTCATACTCGTCTAGTTCTTCCCTTCTACACGACTGTAGATAACTTCCTTACACATAAAAAGATGAATTGTTATTGATATTGCCGTGGCATGGAGGAATATCAGCAGCAGAGTTGATCCAAAAAACCAAAGACTGAGATCTACGGAGAGCCATGAACGCCTACGCCAGCCGGCACGGCACTTGATGATGATGATTGCCGTGTGACGATTCTGTGTAGTCACGTCATTTTCTTCCCTTTCCCTAGCGTTTTGGTTCGGGGATTCTTTCATCATCATCATCATATATTTACGTACGTATTTTGGGAGGGGGAGGAGGGAGGAGGAGGAAGAAGAAAAAAAAACTATGACAGTTGACAGCTCTGGAATAAAAGGAAGGCGTGTAGAAAATTTCATCTCAATCGGATGGGCCGTTCGCGAACAAATAAAGGACATACATATATACATACATATTACATACATACACTTTGTTATATATATATATATATAGACTAGCTGACCCGGCCCGGCTTCGCCCAGTCCCTGGTGGGGAGCATCTCATTTAATTCATATAAGTAGTCATATAAGTTCTCGTTCCCGTTACCGACTGTCTGTCTGTCTGTCTGTCTGTCTGTCTGTCTGTCTGTCTGTCTGTCTGACCCGGCCCGGCATTGCCCAGCTCCTGGTGTGGAGCGTCTCATTTAATTCATATAAGTAGTCATATAAGTTCCCGTTCCCGACTATCTGTCTGTCTGTCTGTCTGTCTGTCTGTCTGTCTGTCTGTCTGTCTGTCTGTCTGTCTGTCTGTCTGTCTGTCTGTCTGTCTGTCTGTCTGTCTGTCTGTCTATCTGTCTGCCTGACCCTGTCCGGCTTCGCCCAGTCCCTGGTGGGGAGCATCTCATTTAATTCATATAAGTAGTCATATAAGTTCTCATTAAATTCATACAACAAAAAAAGTAACTTAAAAGAATGTCCTTCCAGACACCATCCATTATTTTTAATGAAAACGCTTGCTAATCACCTGCATGACTACAGTAACTTCTTAAGCAAATAAAGATGAGTTACAATGTTATGCATTGTGCATTATTTTTATGAAAACTTTGAAAATGCCTTACAGTTTGTATCATTATTTATTATAACTCATATGCCGGTACATAACTATGGACACAGAGTTTATAAATCTTTGAAAACGATGCCACAATATGACTATAAGTTATACAGAAAAGTTATGCCCCTTGAAATAACTTTTACGGAGTTAGGTCCCCTGAAATATATGAAATTATGATGAAAAATGAAAAATGAAATAATACTGAGTAAGCAGGCGATTTCACACTAAAAAACTATGACAGTTGACAGCTCTGGACTGAAAGGAAGGCGTGTAGAAAATTTCATCTCAATCGGATGGGCCGTTCGCGAGCGCACAAAGGACATACATAGATACAGACAGACATACGATCCTTATTTATATATAAGACTAGCTGACCCGGCCCGGCTTCGCCCAGTCCCTGGTGGGGAGCATCTCATTTAATTCATATAAGTAGTCATATAAGTTCTCGTTCCCGTTACCGACTGTCTGTCTGTCTGTCTGTCTGTCTGTCTGTCTGTCTGTCTGTCTGACCCGGCCCGGCATTGCCCAGCTCCTGGTGTGGAGCATCTCATTTAATTCATATAAGTAGTCATATAAGTTCCCGTTCCCGTTACCGACTATCTGTCTGTCTGTCTGTCTGTCTGTCTGTCTGTCTGTCTGTCTATCTGTCTGCCTGACCCTGTCCGGCTTCGCCCAGTCCCTGGTGGGGAGCATCTCATTTAATTCACATAAGTAGTCATATAAGTTCTCATTAAATTCATACAACAAAAAAAGTAACTTAAAAGAATGTCCTTCCACACACCATCCATTATTTTTAATGAAAACGCTTGCTAATCACCTGCATGACTACAGTAACTTCTTAAGCAAATAAAGATGAGTTACAATGTTATGCATTGTGCATTATTTTTATGAAAACTTTAAAATGCCTTACAGTTTGTATCATTATTTATTATAACTCATATGCCGGTACATAACTATGGACACAGAGTTTATAAATCTTTGAAAACGATGCCACAATATGACTATAAGTTATACAGAAAAGTTATGCCCCTTGAAATAACTTTTACGGAGTTAGGTCCCCTGAAATATATACAATTATAATGAAAAATGAAAAATGAAATAATACTGAGTAAGCAGGCGATTTCACACTAAAAAACTATGACAGTTGACAGCTCTGGACTGAAAGGAAGGCGTGTAGAAAATTTCATCTCAATCGGATGGGCCGTTCGCGAGCGCACAAAGGACATACATAGATACATAGATACAGACAGACATACGATCCTTATTTATATATAAGACTAGCTGACCCGGCCCGGCTTCGCCCAGTCCTTTTTGGGGAGCATCTCATTTAATTCATATAAGTAGTCATATAAGTTCCCGTTCCCGTTACCGACTGTCTGTCTGTCTGTCTGTCTGTCTGTCTGTCTGACCCGGCCCGTCTTCGCCCAGACCCTGAAGGGGAGCATCTCATTTAATTCATATAAGTAGTCATATAAGTTCCCGTTCCGACTATCTATCTGTCTGTCTGTCTGACCCGGCCCGGCATTGCCCAGCTCCTGGTGTGGAGCATCTCATTTAATTCATATAAGTAGTCATATAAGTTCCCGTTCCCGTTACCGACTATCTGTCTGTCTGTCTGTCTGTCTGTCTGTCTGTCTGTCTGTCTGTCTGTCTGTCTGTCTGTCTGTCTGTCTGTCTGTCTGTCTATCTGTCTGCCTGACCCTGTCCGGCTTCGCCCAGTCCCTGGTGGGGAGCATCTCATTTAATTCATATAAGTAGTCATATAAGTTCTCATTAAATTCATACAACAAAAAAAGTAACTTAAAAGAATGTCCTTCCACACACCATCCATTATTTTTAATGAAAACGCTTGCTAATCACCTGCATGACTACAGTAACTTCTTAAGCAAATAAAGATGAGTTACAATGTTATGCATTGTGCATTATTTTTATGAAAACTTTAAAAATGCCTTACAGTTTGTATCATTATTTATTATAACTCATATGCCGGTACATAACTATGGACACAGAGTTTATAAATCTTTGAAAACGATGCCACAATATGACTATAAGTTATACAGAAAAGTTATGCCCCTTGAAATAACTTTTACGGAGTTAGGTCCCCTGAAATATATGAAATTATGATGAAAAATGAAAAATGAAATAATACTGAGTAAGCAGGCGATTTCACACTAAAAAACTATGACAGTTGACAGCTCTGGAATGAAAGAAAGGCGTGTAGAAAATTTCATCTCAATCGGATGGGCCGTTCGCGAGCGCACAAAGGACATACATAGATAGATACATAGATAGATACAGACATACGATCCTTATTTATATATAAGACTAGCTGACCCGGCCCGGCTTCGCCCAGTCCCTGGTGGGAAGCATCTCATTTAATTCATATAAGTAGTCATATAAGTTCCCGTTCCCGTTACCGACTGTCTGTCTGTCTGCCTGCCTGTCTGTCTGACCCGGCCCGTCTTCGCCCAGACCCTGAAGGGGAGCATCTCATTTAATTCATATAAGTAGTCATATAAGTTCCCGTTCCGACTATCTATCTGTCTGTCTGTCTGTCTGACCCGGCCCGGCATTGCCCAGCTCCTGGTGTGGAGCATCTCATTTAATTCATATAAGTAGTCATATAAGTTCCCGTTCCCGTTACCGACTATCTGTCTGTCTGTCTGTCTGTCTGTCTGTCTGTCTGTCTGTCTATCTGTCTGCCTGACCCTGTCCGGCTTCGCCCAGTCCCTGGTGGGGAGCATCTCATTTAATTCACATAAGTAGTCATATAAGTTCTCATTAAATTCATACAACAAAAAAAGTAACTTAAAAGAATGTCCTTCCAGACACCATCCATTAGTTTTAATGAAAACGCTTGCTAATCACCTGCATGACTACAGTAACTTCTTAAGCAAATAAAGATGAGTTACAATGTTATGCATTGTGCATTATTTTTATGAAAACTTTAAAAATGCCTTACAGTTTGTATCATTATTTATTATAACTCATATGCCGGTACATAACTATGGACACAGAGTTTATAAATCTTTGAAAACGATGCCACAATATGACTATAAGTTATACAGAAAAGTTATGGCCAGGAGTGTCAAGAGGGAATGTCATAGGACGGTCCAGAGAGGAATGGGGAGAGGCGATGAGACAGTCAAAGAGCAACAGAAAAGACTGACTGACAAAAAGTGACATTGAGAGTGTGAGGGAGACAGAGTGTGAGACAGACGACTGCAGAAATTTACATTGAGAGAGAGAGAGAGAGAGAGAGAGAGAGAGAGAGAGAGAGAGAGAGAGAGAGAGAGAGAGAGAGAGAGAGAGAGAGAGAGAGAGTTAGACAGGCAAAGAGAGAGACAGATAGATAGTGACCGATAGAGATAGAAATAGTTACGCACGCGCGCGCGCACACACACACACACACACACACACAGGGAGAGAGAGAGAGAGAGAGAGAGAGAGAGAGAGAGAGAGAGTCAACAGACAGACAGGAAGAGACGGGACAAGAAAGCTGAGATAAAAACTACATTGGATCTTCACTGGTTTTACTACAAGCACACAAGAGATAGGGATCTGGGATACTTCGAATGCATGTGTGCATGGGATCTGGGATACTTCAATTACTACATGTATGCATAGAATCTGGGATACTTCGATTACATGCGTGCGTGGGATCTGTGATACTTCGATTGTATGCGTGCATGAAATCTGGGATAATTCGATTACATGTGTGCATGGGATCTGGGATACTTCGACTACATGTGTGCATGGGATCTGGGATACTTCGATTACATGTGTGCATGGGATCTGGGATACTTCGATTACATGTGTGCATGGGATCTGGGATACTTCGATTATATCTGCACGTGGGATCTGGGATACTTCGATTACATGCGTGCATGGGATCTGGGATACTTCGAGTGTATGCGTGCATGCAATCTGGGATACTTCGATTACATGTGTGCATGTGATCTGGGATACTTCAATTACATGTGTGCATGGGATCTGGGATACTTCGATTACATGTGCCCGTGGGATCTTGGATACTTCGATTATATGTGCACGTGGGATCTGGGATACTTAGATTACAAGTGTGCCTAGGATTTGGGATACTTCAATTACTACATGTATGCATAGAATCTGGGATACTTCGATTACATGCGTGCATGGGATCTGGGATACTTCGATTGTATGCGTGCATGAAATCTGGGATACTTCGATTACATGTGTGCATGTGATCTGGGATACTTAGATTACATATGTGCATGGGATCTGGGATACTTCGATTACATGTGCCCGTGGGATCTGGGATACTTCGATTACATGTGTGAGTGGGATCTGGGATACTTCTATTATATGTGTGCATGGGATCTGGGATACTTCGATTACATGTGTGCATGGAATCTTGGATACTTCGATTACATGTGTGCATGGGATCTGGGATACTTCGATTACATGCGTGCATGAGATCTGGGCTATTTTTATTACATGTAAGCATGGGATCTTGGGTACTTTTACTAAGTGCGCACAAGGTATCTGGGGCACTTTGATTACGTGTGTGCATGGGATGCTTTTACTAAGTGCGCACACGGTATCTGGGGTACTTCGGCTACATGCGTACTAGGGGTTTGGTGCAAGCGTGGGATCCCGAGTACTTTGAATAGATGTATGCGTGGCATCTCGGTACTTTGACTAGATGCATGCGTGGGATCTGTGCTCTGTGACTACGTGTGTAGAGAAGTGAAAGTGCGTATTGCTGCAACATAAGGCACCACTTAATTCAACTGTCTCTGAGTTAATTTGCCCATCAAATGCCACTCCATTCAGTGGTGGTGCATTGATTTGCCAAGCAAGCAATTAAGACAAACACAAGTTGCATCTTTCCAGCCCGGAAAATTATCTCACGAGCCATAAGCTGTTCTAATCAAATACGGAGTTAACAATCCTGTTATTTTCATCCATTCTGATGTCAGAACATGATTTTCCAATGATACAATAAATTAAAGACATCGGAAATTAGTGTTTTGTTGTGAGACGCCCACCTTTCATAGCGGTCCTCCACAACAGACCACATCGATTAGCAGAAAATTGGCGAATTTCAGAAAATATTCGTTCTTGGAAATCAATATTTGCCACTTTCATCAAATCTCTAGAACAATGAGGAGAAATGGCTCGGAGGTTGCATGCCCGCATCTGGATAGAACAGGCCTGGTTCGTATTACGGTGTCGACCGTGCGGACCTTTACAGCATAAGACAAGTATGGTATTTCCCGCCACCTTCCCCGCAATCTCATCTTTTCGAGCCCGGGGTAGTGGATTAAATTTAAAAAAAAAAAACATGTCCACCCTTCTCGCGAGAAACTCGAAGCACCCGAGTGAACATCGCACACGCTAACAATCCCTCGGGGCACCGGCGTGAACATCGCACACGCTAACAATCCCTCGGTGGCTGCAAGTCGACATGAGCAGGCCGGATAGGCCGCTGCACGGGCACAATGCCAAAATGATCAAACCCGCCCATAACACGAATATTTATAACATGTGTGGTTCTTGAATGCACAGAACTGGGTCATAGACGGTGCCACAGAGTTGGTGCATTATTTTGAGAGACTCAATATGCCATCTCTGGGGGAAGATTGGGGCACTTTAGAACATACCCGAGTACAGTGAACCTGATACTTATAAGAAAACCAAATGAAATCTGAATTAGAGAAATACATGTCTACGTCACCGGATAACACTAATAGAATGAGAGAAAAGCATGTCTACGTCACCGACTGACATTCAAGGGATAAGAGAAATATATGTCCACGCCACCGGTGACTAGGTCAGTGAGACAGGGATGTCCCTTGTCCCCATTACTGTACGTTGTCGCTCTAGAGCCACTTCTAGAAAAGATACGACAGGACGACAATGTCAGGGGTACGTTCATACCAGGGAAGGGTGAACAAAAGCTGCGTGCTTATGCGGACGATACCATTTTCTTTCCGACCACTGAAAAATCTGTACGGATCATTTTGGAGACGTTCTCGTTTTTCGGCAAAGGGAGTGGGGCAAAATTAAACGTCCAAAAATCTACTATAATGGGCTTAGGCAAATGGAAAAATAAGGCGGATTTTCCATTTGACTTAACATCAAACAATCTTATAAAAGTGTACGGAATCGTCTTCCCATGTCAACCAAATCAGACACACAAAGACACTTGGCAAAATCTAGAGAAGAAAATAACAGATATGTTACAGAGATACAAATACAAAACAACTACCATATTTGGTAGAAGTACCATTGTTAATACATATATAATTCCAAAAATACTATATCTGTGCACAGTCCTAGATCCCCCACGTCAAACTGTCACAAACATAAACAAAGAGATTAGACGCTTTGTGTTTGGCAGCACCATCTACAGTATCAAACATACTACACTCATGCAAGACAAAAAAGATGGAGGTATCGCCCTCCAAGACATAACAACCAAAATACAATCACTTAGGATCAAACACGTAGGCGAAATCCTACAACACCCAGAAAAACACCATTTAGCACACTATTACATTGGAATTAGGCTATCTTCTTTAAAACCTACTAGCTGACCCTGCCCGGCTTCGCCCAGTCACTGGTGGGGAGCATCTCATTTAATTCATATAAGTAGTCATATAAGTTCTCGTTCCCGTTACCGACTGTCTGTCTGTCTGTCTGTCTGTCTGTCTGTCTGTCTGTCTGACCCGGCCCGGCATTGCCCAGCTCCTGGTGTGGAGCAGTCTCATTTAATTCATATAAGTAGTCATATAAGTTCCCGTTCCCGTTACCGACTATCTGTCTGTCTGTCTGTCTGTCTGTCTGTCTGTCTGTCTGTCTGTCTGTCTGTCTGTCTGTCTGTCTGTCTGTCTGTCTGTCTGCCTGACCCTGTCCGGCTTCGCCCAGTCCCTGGTGGGGAGCATCTCATTTAATTCATATAAGTAGTCATATAAGTTCTCATTAAATTCATACAACAAAAAAAGTAACTTAAAAGAATGTCCTTCCACACACCATCCATTATTTTTAATGAAAACGCTTGCTAATCACCTGCATGACTACAGTAACTTCTTAAGCAAATAAAGATGAGTTACAATGTTATGCATTGTGCATTATTTTTATGAAAACTTTGAAAATGCCTTACAGTTTGTATCATTATTTATTATAACTCATATGCCGGTACATAACTATGGACACAGAGTTTATAAATCTTTGAAAACGATGCCACAATATGACTATAAGTTATACAGAAAAGTTATGCCCCTTGAAATAACTTTTACGGAGTTAGGTCCCCTGAAATATATGAAATTATAATGAAAAATGAAAAATGAAATAATACTGAGTAAGCAGGCGATTTCACACTAAAAAACTATGACAGTTGACAGCTCTGGACTGAAAGGAAGGCGTGTAGAAAATTTCATCTCAATCGGATGGGCCGTTCGCGAGCGCACAAAGGACATACATAGATACAGACAGACATACGATCCTTATTTATATATAAGACTAGCTGACCCTGCCCGGCTTCGCCCAGTCACTGGTGGGGAGCATCTCATTTAATTCATATAAGTAGTCATATAAGTTCTCGTTCCCGTTACCGACTGTCTGTCTGTCTGTCTGTCTGTCTGTCTGTCTGTCTGTCTGTCTGTCTGTCTGTCTGACCCGGCCCGGCATTGCCCAGCTCCTGGTGTGGAGCATCTCATTTAATTCATATAAGTAGTCATATAAGTTCCCGTTCCCGTTACCGACTATCTGTCTGTCTGTCTGTCTGTCTGTCTGTCTGTCTGTCTGTCTGTCTGTCTGTCTATCTGTCTGCCTGACCCTGTCCGGCTTCGCCCAGTCCCTGGTGGGGAGCATCTCATTTAATTCATATAAGTAGTCATATAAGTTCTCATTAAATTCATACAACAAAAAAAGTAACTTAAAAGAATGTCCTTCCACACACCATCCATTATTTTTAATGAAAACGCTTGCTAATCACCTGCATGACTACAGTAACTTCTTAAGCAAATAAAGATGAGTTACAATGTTATGCATTGTGCATTATTTTTATGAAAACTTTGAAAATGCCTTACAGTTTGTATCATTATTTATTATAACTCATATGCCGGTACATAACTATGGACACAGAGTTTATAAATCTTTGAAAACGATGCCACAATATGACTATAAGTTATACAGAAAAGTTATGCCCCTTGAAATAACTTTTACGGAGTTAGGTCCCCTGAAATATATGAAATTATGATGAAAAATGAAAAATGAAATAATACTGAGTAAGCAGGCGATTTCACACTAAAAAACTATGACAGTTGACAGCTCTGGACTGAAAGGAAGGCGTGTAGAAAATTTCATCTCAATCGGATGGGCCGTTCGCGAGCGCACAAAGGACATACATAGATACAGACATACGATCCTTATTTATATATAAGACTAGCTGACCCTGCCCGGCTTCGCCCAGTCACTGGTGGGGAGCATCTCATTTAATTCATATAAGTAGTCATATAAGTTCTCGTTCCCGTTACCGACTGTCTGTCTGTCTGTCTGTCTGTCTGTCTTGACCCGGCCCGGCATTGCCCAGCTCCTGGTGTGGAGCATCTCATTTAATTCATATAAGTAGTCATATAAGTTCCCGTTCCCGTTACCGACTATCTGTCTGTCTGTCTGTCTGTCTGTCTGTCTGTCTGTCTGTCTGTCTGTCTGCCTGACCCTGTCCGGCTTCGCCCAGTCCCTGGTGGGGAGCATCTCATTTAATTCACATAAGTAGTCATATAAGTTCTCATTAAATTCATACAACAAAAAAAGTAACTTAAAAGAATGTCCTTCCAGACACCATCCATTATTTTTAATGAAAACGCTTGCTAATCACCTGCATGACTACAGTAACTTCTTAAGCAAATAAAGATGAGTTACAATGTTATGCATTGTGCATTATTTTTATGAAAACTTTAAAAATGCCTTACAGTTTGTATCATTATTTATTATAACTCATATGCCGGTACATAACTATGGACACAGAGTTTATAAATATTTGAAAACGATGCCACAATATGACTATAAGTTATACAGAAAAGTTATGCCCCTTGAAATAACTTTTAAGGAGTTAGGTCCCCTGAAATATATACAATTATAATGAAAAATGAAAAATGAAATAATACTGAGTAAGCAGGCGATTTCACACTAAAAAACTATGACAGTTGACAGCTCTGGACTGAAAGGAAGGCGTGTAGAAAATTTCATCTCAATCGGATGGGCCGTTCGCGAGCGCACAAAGGACATACATAGATACAGACAGACAGACAGACAGACAGACAGACATACGATCCTTATTTATATATAAGAAGATTAGGAATACATCCTCACATTATTTTGGCACTCTCCCAACGTTCTACAAAACATGTATTTCAGCCATTATAGGACATGAAAAATTACTAAACAAGAAAACACATACAATCTACAGGCATTTAGTTAAATTACAAGCAACTCCGGTACATCTCAGAATTAAAAGAGGAC
This sequence comes from Cepaea nemoralis, assembly GCA_014155875.1. Taxonomy (NCBI): domain Eukaryota; kingdom Metazoa; phylum Mollusca; class Gastropoda; order Stylommatophora; family Helicidae; genus Cepaea; species Cepaea nemoralis. The sequence continues at coordinate 22,290 of JACEFZ010016617.1, forward strand.
ATAGATATTTCATAAAAGATTATACCGAAATTTTCTCAAATATTCACAACAAGCAGATTACTCCAAAAGCAAAGGAAATTACATATAGGCTTGTTTACAGCATGACCCCAACAACAGAGATAACAGCAAAAATAACTAAACAAATACTACAGTGTCAGCTTTGTGGACGGAACGTCCAAGAATCAGAAGAGCACATCTATTACGAATGCAACACAATCATGCCAACAAGAAATCTCCTACAAAACATCCTAAACACTCATTTGAAACAAAGAACAGATGTTTACAAAGCAATCATGATAAATTCCATTCATTACTCCACAAAAGACACCCACACAAAGCTACTTGTTCTATTGGCAGAGTACAGAAATCTTATATGGACATTAAGAAACAAAGCACTATACAATTACAGAACAATCAACAAAGAAATTGTCCAACAACTTTATCAACAAAAAGTCGCAAACATTCTAATCCTAGCCCCACAAGCGCAAATCTCGTAAAATATTTGGCTGAAGACAGCACATATTACAGAAGAAGCAAATAACTTGTTTTAAATAAAGGATACTACAACTGTAAATGTATTTATTGATGGTATTAATAATCTTACAATTATTATTATTATTATTATTATTATTATTATTATTATTATTATTATTATTATTATTATTAATACTATTATTATTACTACTGCTACTATTATTATAAATTTTCCCATTATTATATTTGAATGTGCAACATAAAATATATTGTGGATGGGTGTCTGTGCCGTTGGCAGCAACATATGTATGCGTCTGTGTGTGGATGCAGGTGTGTGTGCGTGTGTGGTGCATGAATTTGCACGCGCATGTGTACGAGTGTGTGTGTGCGCGCGCACGCGCGCGTGCGTGTGTGCGTGTAGCAGTCTTTAAACCAAGTCGGTATCTTAAGTATTAAAATGATGTTATACGGTAATGATATGTTTCAAAAGAAAAATATGCACCACCATGTATAAACAAATTCGATGAGCCCTTTAAGTACCCAGTAAGCTAAGTTGGCTTTTAGTGGCCAGGTTTTAAGTCCTTCCCATTGTATATAAAACCCAGACACTATCACAATTTTGGACCAATTATCTCCCTGGGGACAGACCATGGACCCTAATTGCTAGTAGTAAATCCCTGATTCTTGTCCCCCAAACAAAAGACATCATGGACTAGAGCGTCACCCTGAAATTTGTCATCAGGCAACAACACCAACGGCCTTCGCCTCGGGACTTAGTGACCCAGAAATTACAAGGAAGGCACATTTTAATGGAAATGATAGTTTAAAGTGTATTGTCCAAGAGCGGGGCATTTAAATGTACTGTGGTCTCCAGAAAGCATGAGATTGTGTGTGCGTGTGTGTTTGTGTGTATGAGAGAGAGAGAGAGAGAGAGAGAGAGAGAGAGAGAGAGAGAGAGAGAGAGAGAAAGAAAGAGAGGAGAGAGAGAGATGGACAGGTGTTTCATGCATTCCGCTTGCGGAAGTGGAAGTGAAGCATATGCAAGGAATGTGTATCTACATGCACTATGCCACAAATGTCATATTAACATAACTGTATATATGTATGTATATGTTTTATTCACAATGTCACACTTAACACTAACAAACGGCAACGCTCTGTAATATACACAAACAAAAGAAACACACACTACAACTTGTAAATACACATTGCTTTGTATGAAATAAAAGTTGGAAAAAAAAATGTAATGTAATTTTTTTGTTAAATATACCCATATGTATGGAACGTTACACCCACGTTAGGTATTTATGATGCCCATGTTAAACATTGCCTCAAGGAGTCATGTATTATTGATTATTTTTCATGCGTTTTAATGCTTATTGTTATTTTGTTGTCAAAGTAATTGCTTCATAAGAGATGTTGAATGAAAGAATGTATGAGAGGAAATAGAGAAGAAGGGCAGAATGTAGGACGGGCCTGCGTGCCCAATTCTTATAACCCTTTGAAAATAAAGATTTTCGTTCGTTTAAAAAAAAATGTAATTTTTTGTGAGAGAAAGTTAGTTGCATATCCTTTGCAGTACTCTGCAGTCAACCCACCGCCCAGCATTTATTGGCTGTTCGTGATATCTTGGTAAGTTTACTTTCAGTACTTTCACGTTGCCCTTGTTAGTTATTGGAATGAAGATAGATCTCTTCCAATCATATTTTCTACTATCAGTCTAACTATCTATTCTTCTATTCTATCTATATTTTTAACGGGAACGGGACAGGGCCGAACATCCATAGACAGACAGACAGACAGACAGATTGATCCCCTCCAGGTGTTGGGCGAAGCCGGGCCGGGTCCCCTAGATGGATGGATGGATGGATGGATAGATAGATAGATAGATAGATAGACAGCCAGGCCGGGTCTTCAGACAGACAGACAGACACAAACTGACAGACAGACAGACAGACAGACAGACAGATAGATAGATAGATAGATAGATAGATAGATAGATAGATTCCCGCCAGTGTCTGGGGAAGCCGGGCCGGGCCAGCTAGTGATTGTGTGTGTGTGTATATATATATACATATATATATATATATATATATATATATATATATATATATATATATATATATATATTGTTCGCATATCCTTTACAGGACATCGCTGTCAACATCAGCATCTTTCAGCTGATTGTTGATTCCTTGGCAAGATTACGCTCAGTAGTTTGCCATTGTTTTCTGGGCGACCGGCTCACATACCCTGTTAAGTTACCGACGATGAGAGAAGCGCTACCAATTCTCGCGCACGTCACGTTACTTACGAGAATATACGGGATTACGGAGAAAGTCGTGTAACTCCTGGACCAGGGAGGTCGGCATATTATATATATATATATATATATATATATATATATATATATATATATATATATATATATATATATATATATATATATATATATATATTCGGTGTTTGTAAAGTCTCATTACAGTTTCTTTTAGTTTAGTTCAGTCGATGGATCAACATCACGGTACACGGGTGTAACCCATAAGTGCTCCGTTCTCCTCACTCAAACCTGAGTCTAGAAAAACTCAGTTCAGTGCGCGAACTCCGTAGCACCGGCGAGGATCCTGAAAGTATAGCATTACAGTTTGAATGTAGTACAAATTTGAAAAATGAAGTACATGACGTCATCAAAAAAAATGTGCTCCAGTCCATCGTGAAGCAATATGCAGCGAATGGCTGTTGTCTGCTGGAGTGATTCTTTGCATGGTGTTATCAAGGGAAGAAAGAAATTTTTTTTGGTTGAACTAGTGTGTCGATGTGGCGGTAGATACACATGGGTGGTTGTTCAAAGTTTATAGAAAGATTTCCTTATAAACAACCTCCTCATAGCATTACGGTTAGAAATTTGTTGAATAAGTTTCTTGCTACGAGATATGTGGATGATGCTCCGCGATCTGGTAGGCCTGATGTGTCTAAAGAAAGACGCCTTAGATACCTAAGACAGAATCCTGAAAACTTCAAGCAAGTCCGTAAGGAAAATGTACAAACTTCTTAAACAAACGATTAAATTTTCATCCATACAGGATTTCTGTTGTCTGAACTAAAAGAGTATGATCATCAATCCAGAGTCAACTACTCCATGTGGTCTCAAGCCATTTTTAGCTAACGCAGACGAGTCAATTCTCGATATAACATTCTTCAGTGATGAGGCATGGTTTCATTTATCTGGATCCATTAATAGCCAAAATAATCGTATTTGGAGCACTTTTAATCCCAATGCATTTCATGAAGCGTCTCTACTCGATGAGAAAATTGGGGTAATGTGTGCCGTCAGTAGAAAACGTTTTCTTGGACCAATTTTCTTCAACAACACTATAAATGCCGATCAGTACCGTATTGCCATTTCTGGAACCTATTTAAGAACATATGCATGAACGTGAAATTGAAGAAGCGTGGTTCCAGCACGACTGTGAAACTGCACAAACAACTAGAGTATCACTGCGTTTGTTTGTTTGTTTGTTTGTTTGTGATTTAGAAATTTTCGCAAATCGCATAATATCACGAGGAATTTGGCCTACTTGTTCTCCAGATCTAACTCCATGAGATTATTATCGATGGAATTTCTTGAAAGGAAATGTTTACACAAATAGTGTACACACAATTGAGGATCTGAAAGAAGCAATCAGAATTACCATTCAAGAAATAACAACAGGCGCGTTGCAGAAGGTATTTAACAATATGAAGAAACGTGTACAGTCGTTCATGTCTTGAAGCCAGTGGTGGACATTTCTAACACTTGTTATAATGAATACTTCATAGGTGCTTTTCAGCTTTCCCACAACAGCATTAGACCATAGCAGTAACCATTGTAACTAATGTAATGAATGTTTAGCACATTATTTGATGATGTCATGTACTTAATTTTTCAAATGTGTTCTACATACAAAGTATAGTGAGACTTTACAAACACCCGGTGTGTGTGTGTGTGTGTGTGTGTGTGTGTGTGTGTGGAGAGAGAGAGAGAGAGAGAGAGAGAGAGAGAGAGAGAGAGAGAGAGAGAGAGAGAGAGAGAGAGAGGAGGGAAGGAGGGAGAAATGACCGCAATAGGAGTACCGACGAAGAGAGGAAAGGAACCTAGAAAGAAGCTATTTGAACTGAACCGACAGACCTGACTGACAAGCCGCCAAGATGAAAGAACAGATCATTTCTCTGATGAAGTCGCCGGGAATTAGCAAATCTGGCGGCCTTTGATTTGTCTTTTCCTGTTACTAGTCAATTCTTTCTTTCTTTCTTTCTCTTTCTTTCTATCTTTCTTTCTTTCTTTCTTTTTTTCTTTCTTCTTGTCATCTTTCAATCTATGTTTCTGTCTTAGTTCCCTCCACTTTTCATCTTTCTCGCTCTCCCCTTCTTCCTCCGTCCCTATCTGTCGGTCTGTTTCTCTACTTTCTTTCAGTCAGAAAGTTTATATTAAATATTCTGTTATTTCTGATTTCCTTGTTCATGTTTACTACCTCCTTTAATTCACTATATGTATTGCGCTCTCTCTCTCTCTCTCTCTCTCTCTCTCTCTCTCTCTCTCTCTCTCTCTCTCTCTCTCTCTGTGTGTCATTTGTCTGTCTTAGTATCTTTCCATATTTTTTTAATGTTGCATATCCTTGCAGGACGTTGCAGTCAACACAAGCATTTTTCAGCCGCTGTTGGTGTACTAGGCAAGTCTTGTACGTTCAGTAGTATGCCATTGCTTTCTGAACGACCGGCTCCCATACCAACACGTTATAACTCAACGCGACACGGTCTGCTGCACAAATCGGTCGCGGCTGCGTTTCAAATGCCTGGTAAGCGACTCACGAACCACGTTCGCAAGCCTTTGGCCATGGAGCCGGCTTTTTTCATATACTATTTTCATATCCTCCTTTTTTTTTTTTTTACATTCCCATGTATCCTACATGTATTTAGACTTCTTTGGTAAGACTTCTTTCCGTGGTAAGTGAGAAATCCCCACAAAAGCACTTTTCTCACATACATCAGATCGCAGAGAGAGAGAGAGAGAGAGAGAGAGAGAGAGAGAGAGAGAGAGAGAGAGAGAGAGAGAGAGAGAGAGAGAGAGAGAGAGAGAGAGAGAGAGAGAGAGAGAGAGAGAGAGAGAGAGAGTGGGTGGGTGGTGACAGAAATGACAGGATATCAGAACGGATGAAATTGAATCATTTCTTTGGTGCGAGGACTGGCAAACCTATCTGACAAAGGGGAGGAGATGAGAACAGAACAGACCTTTCATGGGCTCCATGAAAACGGTGGATGAGTTGAATGTGCTGTTTGCTTCTCTATTTCTGGGCCGAGGTTTTGTTCCCACGACTCTTTCTTCTTTCTGTCTGTCTGTCTGTCTGTCTGTCTTTCTTGTCTTATTTTCCGTCTCTCATTACCCTTACCCTTCTATTTTTCTTTCACAATCCTTTTCTTCTGAGTTTCATTTTGTTTCGTATGTATTCTTTCCGTACTTCGGTATCTGCATAATCTGTCTTGCATCTGTCTGTCTTAATGTGTTAATGTTCTCCAGTTGTTTTTAATGTGTCCTTTATGTCCACAGATCTCTTGCTTTATTTATGCATGTCTTTATGTGTCAATTTTCTTACTTTATGTGGTTATATTTTTGTCATTCAACATTTCGCATTTTCTTAACAGTAATCAATAATAAATAAAATTAGAATGTGATAGGAAAAAACATTGAACGGTCATCGATTAAACACAAGAGAATCAGTCGCTCATTACCCGGATTGATTGTTATGTTACTCTGTCTGACCAGATAAGCCATAATTTGTTTAAACATATTAATTGAAAAACATATATACACGTACAGAAAAATAGTTATGCGTGTTTTACAGACTACAAGATAGCTTTTGACAAAATACAGCAACCGCCTTGGTTGATTTTCATACAACGGTATCAGCGTTGGTCGTTTAGAAATCAATGGCAAACTACTGTCTAGTAAATCACAAACAGCCAAACAATGCTTGGGTTGACTGCGACGTCCTGTAAAGGATATGCAACTAACCAACAGCATGAACGGATAACTGCATGCCTTCGGGATATAGTTTAGTTTAGTTTAGTCGATGGATCAACATCTCGGCACATGGGTGCAACCCATAAGTGCTCCGTTCTCCTCCTAACTCAAACCTGAGTCTGGAGAAACTCAGCTCAGTGCACGAACTCCGTAGCACCGGCGAGGATCCTGATAGGATTAGATAGAGCAGATATCAGATTGATTAGCGACCTATACTAGGAACAAGTGGCAACAATGAGGATAATAATTACACAGCACAATTATTACAAGAGGAGTAGCAACCTGCTCAACTTATTCACAGAAAGCATTGTTAAATACGATGGAGGACTGTTACGATTGAACACCCACGGAAGTACAACTAACAACAACAGAAATGTTGATGACAAATCGCTGCTTGCAGAAAGTCAGCAGAAGTCACAGGACCTCGTGCAGCGGGTAAATAGACGTCGTGCAATGTCTGCATTAGATATCAATATTTATTTTTTAAACGCAAACTAAGACAATTAGCAATTATGAAAGGAGAGGACAACAATGAACATCTCAGTAATTGGGGAAATACTAGAACAAGTAAAAAGTAACTCCTATCTTAGACATGTGTTGGTAGAAGTAAAATAGAGATACAGAAGAATGGATAGGAACGGCCAAAATAATGATCAAGATAATGAAAAAAATATTATCTGGAAATGTAAACATATTACAATGATAAATGTCAAATTTTATGCAACGTTGCAGTATTGTGCCGAAGTTGTGTTGCAAAGCCACTCAGCTTGCCAGCCTAAGTCCACCATGGTGTAATCCATATGCGTAGTTGTCCTTCTGGAAACAATTAACGACACAGCACAGCTCCCTGGCCTAAGGATTTAACGTCTTTCTCAGTAATCCCGTATACTCTCGTGAGTAACGTGACGTGCGCGAGAATTGGTAGCGGTTCTGATCGCTCGGTAACTTACGGGGTATGTGAGCCGGTCGCTCAGAAAGCAATGGCAAACTACTGAGCGTAATCTTGCCAAGAAATCAACAACCAGCTGAAAGATGTTGATGTTGACAGCGATGTCCTGTAAAGGATGTGTGAACAAACAAACAAACAAGAACTTAATAACAGCGAGGGAATACGTTGTTATGAACAAGGCCAAGTTTTGTGCTACGGACTGTGCTGGCGTGAATGTGCGACAGCCGAGAACACTATAGTGTTGATTGTGGCAGTGATAGGGAACCAGGGAAAGGACAGGGCGAAAATAAAACTTCACCAAGGTCGGTCATATCTGCTCCACAAGCATCAGATCGGGCATTTTACCTCTAGTGTTATGCAACTTCCGTTTAGAATGAGTATCAAGGCAGGAATAGGATTACACGAAGTATATGCCTCTATTTATTTACAAATTCAGTTTTTATGGGTCATTTATTCATTTTAATTCACTCAGCTGTGCCAGTGAATATCGTTTCACGTGCCAACCTCGGCCCGCGAGCCAGTGACAATCGTTTCAGTGCCTCACAGTTTCCGACATCTGATATATAGTGCAAACCTTGGATAGTGAACAGACAATTAGAAAGACAAATTGAAGCCCTGGAGATGCGGATAAACAGAACAAAAGGTTGCATCTCATGGAAACAAAAACAATCAAATACAGAGGTTCTAGAGAAGCTGAAAATGGAGCGAGAGAGAGAGAGAGAGAGAGAGAGAGAGAGAGAGAGAGAGGAGAGAGAGAGAGAGAGAGAGAGGAGAGAGAGAGAGAGAGAGAGAGAGAGAGTTTATGAAATAAATAAACAGATACTAGTTAAATATTTTGGCTACATTAAATGGCATATCACTCTTGTGAAGATTACACTGGTGGGAAGAGCTGGGGGGGGGGGGGGGGGGGGAGACCAAGAGATATACAGTGAAACACGTGAGAAGATAACATCAAGAGATAGATGAACAGCAGCAGTCTGTCAGAGTTTACACCACAGGCAATATACACTTTTAGAGATCTATTGCAGCCGACCTTCATGGTGGAGACGGCACCTTATTGATTGATCTTACCTTGCTTTATATCGTCTTTCGTTACTTTTATTTTAGCGTGCAGTACCTTAATTTAATTTTCTACTGCCAACTACAATTCAGTGAATCTTTATTTCTATCGTTTTCACCGTTTTCTGTTTTGTTTGAAGCTGTTTCATCGGTACTCGTCTCTTTTCTTCCGACATTATGGTACTCACGTTCACCCTTTATTTTTTTTTTTTCCTGTCTGTCTGACTAGCCCTTAGTCGTCTATTTCTACATCTGTTCCTGCCTTTCTCCGCATACACATCTCATGATTGTAATTACATGTACAGAAGATTTCTGTCTATCTAGCAGTCGTGTCTGTTTAGCTGTCTGTCCACCTAACAGTCCTGTCTGTTTACCTGTCTGTCCACCTAACAGTCCTGTCTGTTTACCTGTCTGTCCACCTAGCAGGCTTGTCTGTTTACCTGTTTGTCCACCTAGCATTCCTCTCTGTTTACCTGTCTGTCCACCTAGCAGGCTTGTCTGTTTACCTGTCTGTCCACCTAGCAGCCTTGTCTGTTTACCTGTCTGTCCACCTAGCAGCCTTGTCTGTTTACCTGACTGTCCACCTAGCAGTCCTGTCTGTTTACCTGTCTGTCCACTCGTTAATCCACCCATTCTTCTCTTCTTCCATTCCTTTTTGTTTGTTCGGCAATTTCTCAGTCTGACTGTCCGTTCGCTTGTCTGTCCGCTATCACTTGGATTAATTTGTGTTGGCATTCTGGCAGCGGCATTATGCACAGTATACCTGTGCGGACTTGTTGGATTGCCGAGACTCCTGCCTATTACACTTTTCACATTGAACAGTGGGGAGCATTTTGTGTGATATTCACTGACACAGGAACGGAGCATAATGGGGACGACCCGTTGCCGTGAAGTTGGAACTCAACTAACTAACTAACTATCACTTAGATTGTTGGCCTTCTAACAAATAATGCGAACTTGTCTTTATTGACATTTTAAAAAAGAATTCGATATGTTACAAATGCACTCACATCATTTTTACCAAACAGACATCAGGCCTTGCGTTTTAAGATTCCATTTACAGTGTTGCAAAATAGATGATACAGGCGTAATTCCACAAGGTGGCATTCTTGAATCTGCTCTTTTCTGTTTATGGGATAAATTACTCTCTTTACAACTTAACAACGTTCTCTGGCGGTCCCTTTCTGTGGCGACTGCCACTTTGCTCTAGCGCTGTTCTACTTTTGTCCTACTGTTTTGTCGTAAAGCGTCGCAGAGAGCACGCTGATGACTGTGTCTGTTCTTCCTTTCTATTGTTGCTTGTGCTAATGCCATTTTTGATTTCTTCAATGTTTATTTTACTCCATCTAACCATCTCTTCCCAGGTCTTCCTCTGGCCCTGTATCCCTGTATTCTCTCGTAGAACGTTCTAGCTGCTGGTTGATCTTGTTCCTACAAATCCACTAGCACGTACCGGCTAGGGGTCTGTGAAGAGCTGCAGATACAAGTATTTTGGGCGCCTGAATTCACGAAGGAATGGGTATCTCTCATTTAGCGGACGGCAAGTGCAGGCTTAGAACGCGCATTGGCCGCGCTAATGACATCCATTCTGGCGAAGTCTCCGAGACATATCATTCTTTAGTGTTCTATAAAGTTAGTAGTAATCCTGTCCCTTCCCTACACTGTTCTTAGTTTCTCATGTATCTCTCTATCTCTTCTTGTGTTTTACAGCTAGATTTTCTTCCCAGATAAAACGTTGTACCTGTGTGAAACACCCGAGCTGATTGTGGTACCCCAAGAACAATTTGATCAAACAATCATACAGAGTGCTTGTCTACAGGCACTTCAATAGACATACTTCATTCATGTTCACTTATTACCCCAAGAACAATTTGATCAAACAGTTATACAGAGTGCTTGTCTACAGGCACTTCAATAGACATACTTCATTCATGTTCACTTATTACCCCAAGAACAATTTGATCAAACAGTTATACAGAGTGCTTGTCTACAGGCACTTCAATAGACATACTTCATTCATGTTCACTTATTACCCCAAGCAATCAACCCAGCCTCCTGAACAAATATTTGGGCGGTCTGAAATATAAAACCTAACCAAATACAAACTGCTTGGAATAATAACTGCACTACACTTTTCTTACACACATTGCACGGTATAATAACTGCTTGACACTTATATAACTTCTTGGTGTAATAACCGCTTTACACTTTTCTTACAGTCTGCTTGGTGTAATAGCTGCTTTTCATTTCCCTTACATAAATTGCTTGGTGTAATAATCACTCTAAACCTGTCTTATACAAATAGCTTTGGTGTAATAATTGTATAACTTTCCTTACACAAACTTTTTGGTGTAATAATTGCTTTACATTTTCCTTACAAACACTGCTGGCGTAATAATTGCTTTCAACTTATTTTATACAAACTGCATGATGTAATAAGTGCTTTACACTTTCCGAACACAAATTGCTTGGTGTAGTAATTTCTGTACAATTTTCCTGTCAGACTCACGTGTGCCGGTAACTGAATGTTTAGCTCACAGGCTGCATCAAATAACATGGATTTGGCAGGACTGTTTGTTATTGTGTAAGTCACATATTCAACCACATAATGAATGCCTGTGTCAACTCCCGCATCGATGGACTGCACAGATGAAAGAAAGCAGCGCAAGTATACCTTTAGATAGTAATTTGTCAGTTCTCTGACACTTAGAAATCATCGAAAACGTAAGACTAGTCTATAATTCATCGAATTTGGCTCGTGATGTCCTCCTGTTCTGACATTTCCCCTCCTACATGTTTCCTCTACGTCTTCTTCATCTTTGCTCCTTTTTTCGAGTGAAGTGGGTCAGACTTAATCATGCACCTCAAAGGTCACTATGTCCGACTTCAGCATGTATTGTGTAAGGTCTAATTCCTCTAGACACATTCCATGTCAGTTAACGGGTTCCATCTACTGTTGGATGTGATTCCTCTAGACACATTCCATGTCAGTTAACGGGTTCCATCTACTGGTGGATGTGATTCCTCTAGACACATTCCATGTCAGTTAACGGGCTCCATCTACTGGTGGATGTGATTCCTCTAGACACATTCCATGTCAGTTAACGGGCTCCATCTACTGGTGGATGTGATTCCTCTAGACACATTCCATGTCAGTTAACGGGTTCCATCTACTGGTGGATGTGATTCCTCTAGACACATTCCATGTCAGTTAATGGGCTCCATCTACTGGTGGATATGTTTCCTTTCCTTACAATTTGCCGGGATATTGGCCTCAGAGCCTACTCTTCGCGACTTCCAACTGCCGTGGAATTTTTTACGGGTACATCGTGCACACCGAACCTCCCGTTTTTGCCCTTATCCTAGAAGGACAGGAGCCTGATCTCATTACCCAAGAGATCAGGTGGGTGTGTGGTATCCCAGCCCTCTGCCGAGATTGAACCTTGTACCTTCTGAGAATGAGACCAACACCGTCATTTCTCAGCCACAACTGAGAGAGAGAGAGAGAGAGAGAGAGAGAGAGAGAGAGAGAGAGAGAGAGAGAGAGAGAGAGAGAGAGAGAGAGAGAGAGAGAGAGAGAGAGAGAGAGAGGTGACTGGGCGTCACCAGCTTCGTGTGTCTGACACGGAGAACAATAACAGGAACTGTGCTGACCGCGCCGTGTTAAGGCACAAGAACATGTTCTAAGCAAAGTGTCAACTTCAGTGAAATAAACGGTGGCCTAATGTCAAACCGTGAGAATGTACATAAACGAAGAACATACAAATAGTATATATCTTCTTCTTCTTAAATAGTATATCTTCTTCTTCTTCTTCTTCTTCTTCTTCTTCTTCTTCTTCTTCTTCTTCTTCTTCTTCTTCTTCTTCTTCGTCAGCATTCCGACCCATTGAGGTTCCTTGCTGCAGATACAAGCCGTCTCCATTCGGCGCTCTGGTGAACCTTCTCTTGCCAGTCGTTGATTCCAAGTGCTTGTAGGTCTGTATATATATTATCTCTCCACCGTCTTCTTGGTCTACCTCGGGGTCTACGTTCATTTATTTCTTGAGTGTAAGAAAGTTTTGTTTCCCTATTATCTTCCATTCTTTCTATATGCCCCAGCCATTGCAGCCTATTAGCCTTCATGATACCAGTGCTTGCTTGTTTGCTTGTGTTCGTTGGCTTGAGCTCCAACGCGAAGTCCTGTATGTCGATGAAGGCATCCTGTTGTCCAACATCCGTGTTGCTTGCTTGCTTGTGTTCGTTGGCTTGAGCTCCAACGCGAAGTCCTGTATGTCGGATGAAGGCATCCTGTTGTCCAACATCAGTGTGATGTCATACAGGACCTGAGTTTTGCGTGAGTATCCGTTGTCCCATGTCTGGCTTATTGGTGTGCAGACTGGTGGTTCCTCGCCGTACAGGCAGACACTCTCCGACTTCGGAGGAATCGGCGATCCTACTGACTTTAGCCAAGACCCCACGAAGGGACCTGTTGCCCAGGACGCTCGACGAGGACGCGTCAATAATTCTTGGCCAGTATATAACCCGGCCCTGGTGCCTTGGAAACACCTCTGCGTCCCATGATACCAGTGATTAGCGGGGACTTAAACAGATCATAAATGTCTTTGTTGCTTCTTCTTTTCCACTCTCCACTTTGTGTATTCCTAATGGGCCCAAAGATGCGTATTAAGACTTTTTTTCTCAAAGGTTTGTAACAAGGCTTCGTCTCCTTTAGTTGTACTCCAGGTTTCAGAGCCATACAAGCACAACTGGTCTGATCAGTGTTTTGTAAATTGTGATCTTGGTGTTACGAGATAGCATATTTGATTTTAGCAGGTGTTGTAGTGCATAGTATATCTTATTTCCAGAGTTGATTCTAGCTTGTATTTCTTCCCTTATTATGTTGGAGCAGTTGAAGATTGTACCCAGGCTATTTGTATGTTTCCGTTCTTTTAATGGTCATATTATCTATTTGTATGTGGCCAGAGTTTTTGGCCGTTCCTTCTCTTGAAATTACCATATATTCTGTCTTATCTTGGTTGATAACCAGCCCCATTTGTTGAGCTGTTTCCTTTAAGTGAGTCAATATTTCCACTGTATTTGTTCATTTTCCCCTATTATATATATATATATAAATATATATATATATATATATATATATATATATATATATATATATATATATATATATATATATATATATATATATATATATATATATCATCTGCGTAACCAAGCAGTCTGGATGTTCCTCCAATAGCACATGCCTCCTTTACCTTCCTTATAACTTTCTCTAGAGCCAGATTGAAAAGGGGCGGCGATAGTGCATCACCCTGTTTCAAGCCAGATCTTATCTGGAAAGGGTCTGATTTCCTGCCTTTATATGTTACAATATTATAAGTATCTTCCATGCATAGTCTGGTCATGTTGATTAACTTCCTTAGTATTCCAAATTCCTGCATAGCATTCCATAGACTATTCCTATGGACACTATCATAAGCCTTTTTAAAATTCACAAAAATGTTATGGAGATCTCTTTTATATTCCCAATTTTTCTCGGCTATTTGTCGTAAGATAAATATCTGATCTATTGTTGATCTGTTTTGTCTGAAACCCGCCTGGTAGTCACCTAATATGTCTTCTGAATATGGTTTTAGTCTATTTAGTAATACCGCGGATGGTATCTTATAGCTTGTGGATAGATAGGAGTGATATTCCTCTATAATTTTCACATTGTAACTTGTTTCCTTTCTTAAATATTGGTATCGATAATGACTCTTTCCAGTCATAGGGTATTTCTTCTGTCCTCCAGATTTTATTATTAGTTCGTATAGCTTTAGATGTAATGCGTGGCCGCCTGCCCAGGGGCGTCACTAGGGGGGTGCGGGGGGTGCGGGCCGCACCGGGTGACACCATCAAGGGGTGACACCAAAATAAAAAAATTGCAAATTTGACAAAGCAGACATAGCAAAATAACAAAAATTTAACTTTGTCCGAGTTTGTCGAAGTTCTTTATTTATGTTTTACCTGAAGTATTGAAGTTATATTGTTCAATTTGTTTTCTTTCTTATGTCCTTATTAACTTTTTGACTTATTTTACAAACATTACTATATGCGATTATATATGGTACAGGAACACTCGGAAGAAGACCATGGTGAAAGTCTAGAGGGGTGACACCAAGAGTTTACCGCACTGGGTGACACCAACCCCAGTGACGCCACAGCGCCTGCCTTTATAAATTCAGCAGCAATTCCATCAGCCCCAGTTGCTTTATTGTTTTTAAGTCGTGTTATTACATATAGGATTTCTTCAAAAGTAGGTTCTTCAATTTGTGGTTCACACGTTAGAACTGCTTCCTGTGGGAAAGTGTTATTTGGAGCTTCACAATTTATATATATATATATATATATATATATATATATATATATATATATATATATATATATATATATATATATATATATATATATATATATATTTTTGGCATATCATTTACAGGACATCGCTGTCAACACCAGCATCTTTCAGCTGTATGTTGATTTCCTGGCAAGATTACGCTCAGTAGTTTGCCATTGCTTTCTGAGCGGCCGGCTCACATACCCCGTAAGTTACCGATGCGATTCGAACCACTGCTGATTCTCATCGTCATCACATTACCGACGAGAGTATACGAGATTACGGAGAAAAGTCATAACCTCTAAGTCACGAAGCCGGCATATATATATATATATATATATATATATATATATATATATATATATATATATATATATATATATATATATATATATATATATATATGAACACTATAAATGTACAAATATCGATTGTCCTTCTAGGATAAGGGCAAAAACGGGAGGTTCGGTGTGCACGTTGTACCTCGTAAAAAATTCCACGGCAGTTGGAAGTCGCGAAAGAGTAGGCTCTGAGGCCACTATCCCGGCAAATTGTAAGGAATGGAAACATATCCACCAGTAGATGGAGCCCGTTAACTGACATGGAATGTGTCTAGAGGAAGCAGACCTTACACAATACATGCTGAAGTCAGACACAATGACAAAGTATATATGAACACTATAAATATACAAATATAACATGCTATGTCTTATGTGTATAGACCGACTGGTATTCGGTGGGTGATGTGGTCAGTATTGGGCCGGCCGCCGCTACTCCCCGGGACATTCGCTGTCAACACCAGGCTGGGTCGGCCTGGATGCTCAGTTCAATGTTGTTTTTAAAAAATCCCCAGCTTGAAGGGGATTCGAACAGATGGCCGCCTGAGCCCTCTACATGAGTGTGTAGATTTAATCCAGGAGGCGGTACGTTGTACAGTTGATGTAATCTCAAAGTGGGTACTAACAGACGGATTGGAGAAGCACGCTGGTAATGGGGCAATCTTCTTACCCAAAAAGGACTGAACTATCACAGTGAATAGCCACAGTTTAGGTGTCTGATTATGCATTAGGTATTAATAGAGGAAACGGCAAAATTCTATCTCAGTCTAATGTATGTAATGTCACATTCCTTGGGGGAAAAAAAGGCGCACACTGAGGTATGCAAAATACAGGCCAATGAACCTCTGCACTAATTAGTACCACTAGGAAACTCCACAGATCTAGTCTATAAAACAAATGAGCAAGGTCTTGCTTCAGCGAGTACAAGCGTCGGTACCGGAAAACCCAGACGTGCTGTGATGGACAATCTTGTAAGGAAGTTAAATGTAGAATAGCCAGAGTAAAGGCAGCATTTGACAAGATGAACAATATTCGCTGCGTGTTATCGTGTCAATGGACGTGAGGAACAGCGTTCTAAAGCGTTATATTGAGCCTATCCTGATGTGTGGAAGCTAATCAATGAACAATTAGCAGACAGTGAGGAATTATAGTGGTAACTGCGGAGATGTGGTTTTCTTGATGAGTGCACCCTTGACAGCTAATAAGAGCGATGAAGATATCTTGACAGAAGTTGACTTACAAAGAAGAACTGTCTACTTGTATCAGAAGAAGACAGTCCACTTTCTTTGAGTATGTCATGAGAAGGGGAAAAGCTGGGGTATGTCGTCACAACGGGAAGTCTGGAGGGAAAGAGAGGTAGTTGCAGGCCAAGTGAGAAGATGCTGGACAGCTTGACACTAAGGCATGGGCGAACACCAGTATCAATCAATCACTGGCAGCATCAGTATCAGAAATGACTGGACAGCATCAGTATCAGAAATGATTGCAGCATCAGTATCATAAATGATTGGCAGCATCAGTATCAGAAATGATTGGCAGCATCAGTATCATAAATGATTGGCAGCATCAGTATCAGAAATGTCTGGCAGCATCAGTATCATAAATGATTGGCAGCATCAGTATCAGAAATGATTGGCAGCATCAGTATCATAAACGATTGGCAGCATCAGTATCAGAAATGTCTCGCAGCATCAGTATCAGAAATGATTGGCAGCATCAAGATAGTGAAAGGGGGTTAAAAGGATGTCGATGTTGATTCCCCTCACCCCAGGGACGACATTAAAATAATACACGACAATCGGCATGGCACATAATGGATGGATCCCTTACAGGACGTTGCAGTCAACACCAGCATTTTTCAGCTGCTGTTGATATACTAGGCAAGGTACTACGTTCAGTAGTTTGCCATTGCTTTCCGAAATACCGGCTCACATACCCCCGTAAGTTACCAGCGCGGCGTGATCCGTTGCTGAATCTCGTAGCTGCTGTTTTCCCCAAGTGGATATACGGGATTACGAACAATGTCGTTAACCGCTTAGCCAGGGAGACCGGTAGAGTTGTTGCTTTTTTGCTCTATTGCTATCACCCCCCCCCCTCCCCCCCCCGCTCTCTGGTAGTGCTCTGGATACCCTGACTTCTCGGACAATGGCGTCAACAGGAGAGCAGTGCGCACGTTGTGTCCTGTCTTAGATGACAATCGTCAACAGCAGGCCTCTGCCCTGTCTTAGATGACAATCGTCAACAGCAGGTCTCCATGGCCTCTGTCCTGTCTTAGATGACAATCGTCAACAGCAGGCCTCATGGCCTCTGCCCTGTCTTAGATGACAATCGTCACAGCAGGCCTCATGGCCTCTGCCCTGTCTTAGATGACAATCGTCAACAGCAGGTCTCCATGGCCTCTGCCCTGTCTTAGATGACAATCGTCAACAGCAGGTCTCCATGGCCTCTGCCCTGTCTTAGATGACAATCGTCAACAGCAGGTCTCCATGGCCTCTGCCCTGTCTTAGATGACAATCGTCAACAGCAGGCCTCATGGCCTCTGCCCTGTCTTAGATGACAATCGTCAACAGCAGGCCTCATGGCCTCTGCCCTGTCTTAGATGACAATCGTCAACAGCAGGCCTCATGGCCTCTGCCCTGTCTTAGATGACAATCGTCAACAGCAGGTCTCCATGGCCTCTGCCCTGTCTTAGATGACAATCGTCAACAGCAGGCCTCATGGCCTCTGCCCTGTCTTAGATGACAATCGTCAACAGCAGGCCTCATGGCCTCTGCCCTGTCTTAGATGACAATCGTCAACAGCAGGCCTCATGGCCTCTGCCCCTGTCTTAGATGACAATCGTCAACAGCAGGTCTCCATGGCCTCTGCCCTGTCTTAGATGACAATCGTCAACAGCAGGTCTCCATGGCCTCTGCCCTGTCTTAGATGACAATCGTCAACAGCAGGTCTCCATGGCCTCTGCCCTGTCTTAGATGACAATCGTCAACATCAGGTCTCCATGGCCTCTGCCCTGTCTTAGATGACAATCGTCAACATCAGGTCTCCATGGCATCTGCCCTGTCTTAGATGACAATCGTCAACAGTAGGCCTCATGGCCTCTGCCCTGTCTTAGATGACAATCGTCAACAGTAGGCCTCATGGCCTCTGCCCTGTCTTAGATGACAATCGTCAACAGCAGGTCTCCATGGCCTCTGCCCTGTCTTAGATGACAATCGTCAACAGCAGGCCTCCATGGCCTCTGCCCTGTCTTAGATGACAATCGTCAACAGCAGGCCTCATGGCCTCTGCCCTGTCTTAGATGACAATCGTCAACAGCAGGCCTCATGGCCTCTGCCCTGTCTTAGATGACAATTGTCAACAGCAGGTCTCCATGGCCTCTGCCCTGTCTTAGATGACAATTGTCAACAGCAGGTCTCCATGGCCTCTGCCCTGTCTTAGATGACAATCGTCAACAGCAGGTCTCCATGGCCTCTGCCCTGTCTTAGATGACAATCGTCAACAGCAGGTCTCCATGGCCTCTGCCCTGTCTTAGATGACAATCGTCAACAGCAGGCCTCATGGCCTCTGCCCTGTCTTAGATGACAATTGTCAACAGCAGGCCTCATGGCCTCTGCCCTGTCTTAGATGACAATCGTCAACAGCAGGCCTCATGGCCTCTGCCCTGTCTTAGATGACAATCGTCAACAGCAGGCCTCATGGCCTCTGCCCTGTCTTAGATGACAATCGTCAACAGCAGGCCTCATGGCCTCTGCCCTGTCAAAATATCACATTTATCTAATTTACCCTCAACCACCAAATACAGTGGCCAGCATGTTTACGTGGTCATGGGTTCGCATTTGCATACAGGCAGATTTTTGTTTCATTGACCGGGCTTCCAGGTGGGACCCAGCCTTCCAGGTCCACCCAGTGGGACCCAGGCTTCCAGGTCCACCCAGTGGGACCCAGGCTTCCAGGTCCACCCAGTGGGACCCAGCCTTCCAGGTCCACCCAGTGGGACCCAGCCTTCCAGGTCCAGCCAGTGGGACCCAGGAAATATATTGAAAAGTAAAGGTGCCCGGCGTTATACTGACCACGTCACTTCCTCGAGTACCGATTGGTCAATAAAACTATGGAACCAGCACCACGTGCCCTTTGCGCATCAAGTCGTGTAAACAGTAACCTGTACTTAATGTTATTACAACATAGTATTACAAGAATGCGTTGTTCTGTTGTCTGGGGGATGAGGAACTAGGCCAGATTGTGGAACTGTCCACAATGCAGCACAACCTCAGTAGGTAATGATGTCCCAATACCTGTCTGGGTTATGGTAGATGGAAGGGAATTGTTCAGTGGCCATACTAATACTAGCAGTTTAGTTTAGTCGACGGATCAACATCATGGCACAAGGGTGCAACCCATAAGTGCTCCGTTCCCCTCCTAACTCAAACCTGAGTCTGGAGAAACTCAGCTCAGTGCACGAACTCCGTAGCACCGGCGAGGATCCTGAAATACTTTGGATAGATTTTTAACTCGCAATTTTTCCCGGGCAGCGCGTTAGGCTACTCTTTTTCGATTTCCAACTGCCAAGGGATTTTTTACGTGCGCAACAATACACACAGGCGTCCGATCTCACTACCCAGAGACCAGGGGAAATTTTATTACTAGAAATCCACGAGAAAAAATCCCGGTTATCATCGGGTCTTGAACCCGGGACCTCCAGCACTCGAGGCGGACACCATAACTCGAGACCACGCAGCCCAGGCCATACTAGCAGTGACTGCTGAAGTGTCAGAGGCGTGCTGCCACAGGCATAACTACATCGTATCAGGATCATACGGTGTCTATGTTCATAGGTTGAACTTGCTTTCACACAACGACACTTACATTAGTCTTATCAAGAGGTACAGACACAATGTGCGAGCCATGTCACTTCAGCAGCGCGACAAAACCGCCCTATCATCGAGCACAGGCACAATGTGAGAACCATGTCACCTCAGCATGCGCGACAAAACCGCCCGTATCATCGAGCACAGGCACAATGTGAGAACCATGTCACTTCAGCAGCGCAACAAAACCGCCCGTATCATCGAGCACAGGCACAATGTGAGAACCATGTCACTTCAGCAGCGCGACAAAACCGTCCGTATCATCGAGCACAGGCACAATGTGAGAACCATGTCACCTCAGCATGCGCGACAAAACCGCCCGTATCATCGAGCACAGGCACAATGTGAGAACCATGTCACTTCAGCAGCGCGACAAAACCGTCCGTATCATCGAGCACAGGCACAATGTGAGAACCATGTCACTTCAGCAGCGCGACAAAACCGTCCGTATCATCGAGCACAGGCACAATATGAGAACCATGTCACTTCAGCAGCGCGACAAAACCGCCCGTATCATCGAGCACAGGCACAATGTGCGAGCCATGTCACTTCAGCAGCGCGACAAAACCGCCCATATCATCGAGCACAGACACAATGTGTGAGTTGTGTCACTTTAATAACGTGACAAAACTGCACATATCAACAAACACACTGATAGCCATGCGATTGCAATAGCGAGACAATCCATCCTCAAGCATAAAAGAGTTGCACAAAACAGAAAAAAAAATTTCTCCAAAGTGAGACTTAAGAAACAAAACCAAACTGAGACTAAAGATGGAAACATATGAACAGATGCATATAATATTGACACAAGGTGTGCATTTGTGACATGAAGAAATTAATCAACAACCATAAAGGAATGAAAACATACACTGATGAAACAACGATGAAGAATGCTAAAAGTATCAACATCGTGGAGTACATTAAATAAATACAACAAAGAAAGATACTAAACTGTGAGTATGACAATAATAGATATAGATAGTACAAGAATTATAATGAAACAAGTAAAAATATAACAAGAAAAACATTTTTACTAGTTAAGACATAATAAGACTAACAAGAATTAAAATAGGACTAGTGAAAATATAAATGCTAATATAACCAGTTTAGACAGTACTATAATTACAATGGAGCATGGGAAAATATAACACGTTAAAATATAATAATTGAAAATAAAATAAGCACCGACAGTACATGGCCGGTCTCCCTGGCTGGGAGGTTAGCAGCTTTCTCCGTAACCCCGAATACTCTCGTGGTTGACGTGAGCGCACGAGAATCGGAAGCGGTTCGAGTCGCGCCAGTGACTTATGAGAGTATGGAGCCGGTCGCTCAGAAAGTCGTGGCGTGCTGATGATCGTAATCTAGCCTAGGAATCAACATACAGCTGAAAGATGCTGGTGTTGACCGCAATATCCTGAAACAGGATGGAAACGCGGAAAACAAAAAAAAAACCGACAGTACATGGATTACAATGAGTCAAGTGAAAATATAACACGGGAGCATAAACAAATGAAAATATAACACGGTAGCATATAACAAATGAAAATATAACACGGGAGCATATAACAAATGAAAATATAACACGGGAGCATATAACAAATGAAAATATAACACGGGAGCATATAACAAATGAAAATATAACACGGGAGCATATAACAAATGAAAATATAACACGGGAGCATATAACAAATGAAAATATAACACGGGAGCATATAACAAATGAAAATATAACACGGGAGCATATAACAAATGAAAATATAACACGGGAGCATATAACAAATGAAAATATAACACGGGAGCATATAACAAATGAAAATATAACACGGGAGCATATAACAAATGACAATATAACACGGGAGCATATAACAAATGAAAATATAACACGGGAGCATATAACAAGTGCAGACAGTACAAGTGCTTAATAAAACAGGGACAGTGATCGTTGTACACCTTCAGACGTCAACCTGAATTCTTGTCAAGAAAATAGAGGGCAGGTGAACGGACAGACAGAATAGATAGACGGGCGGACGGAGGAATGGACGGCCGGAAGGAGGAATGGACAGACAGACATGCGGGCAGACAGGCAAGCAGACAGACAGACAGGCAAGCAGACAGACAGACAGGGCGGATAGAAAGATACATCAGGTATGCGACGGACAGATGGATTGATATATAGACAGACAGACAAACAAACATGCAGGCAGACTGGCAAGCAGACAGACAGACAGACAGATCAGATAGAAAGATACATAGATAGACAAGCAGGTAAGCGACGGACGGATGGATTGATACATAGACAGACATACAAACAGGCATGCAGGCAGACAGGCAAGCAGAGAGACAGACAGAAGGACGGAAGAAAGATACATAGACAGACAAGCAGGTAGGCGACGAACGGATGGATTGATGCATAGACAGAGAGGCAGGCAGGCAGGCAGGCGGGCGGAGGGGGCGGAGGATAGACAGGCATATACATGATTGAATTACGTGTACACACAACTAAAATGTGACTGTCATGTTGTGTTTGTATCCATATTTTAAATCACTGACTGTGTTTGAAACGTACCATACAGCTTTTATCAGTACGGGAAACCGTTTTAAACCTTAGGCTGAAATCTATTCTGTCAACGTGCCGCAAGAGTTCCGTGTGCCAAGTACTGCATTCGTACGTACTGTAAAACGACACGGCCCACTCAATTATTGTTCTAGCGTGTTCAATAGACAGGCCCATAAATTGTGCTAAGCGAGTTCAGGCACGCTCCAGTTACAGCCGAGTATATTCATAGATCCTAGGCATGAAATCATCTTAATGTCAAGTAGAAGTTTAGTAGAAAGCGCGACCTACACGCTGGGTTTACGTAAGGGTGGTTGTGTGAAGACATGGTTCATGCTTGTGAATTGGCATTCAAACACGTATGTCCTGTTTGACGGGTTTCATGGGCCTACGTCCACATCTATACGTCCATATACATATATATATATATATATAATATATATATATATATATATATATATATATATATATATACATATATATATATATACGGACACTAATAGAAAGGTCAATAGAGAAACAGAAAGACATATATTTGTGCTTCATAGATTATACTAACGCTTTTGATAAAGTAAAACATGATGAACTGATTAAAATGTTTGAAGATATCAACATTGATGGGAAAGATTTAGGAATAATAAAGAATATTTACTGGAACCAAGTAGCGGCAATTAAAAATAAAGAGGGTAGTTACGAGCAGATAAAGCTTGAAGTACAACAGGAGTGCGTCTTGTCACCAGATCTCGTCTCCCTATATAGCGAAGTAATAATGAAAGAGATCAAAGAGACGCCAGGAATACTAGTTGGAGGTTATAATATAAATAATATACGCTATGCAGATGACACAGTATTGGTGACAGATAATTCAACAGACCTACAACAATTGCTGGACATTGAAGTAACAGAGAGTGCAAGGAAAGGACTCTCCTTGAATATCAAGAAAACAGTAACAATGGTGATATCAAAGAAAATGGTGACACCAAAATGTGAAATAGAAATAGAAGTGAAAATTCTTAACCAAGTGGATAATTTTAAATACCTAGGGGCATTTATAACATCAGATGGAAGATGTACAACAGAGATTAAGAGCAGAATAGGGCAAGCAAAAGCCGCATTTCAGAAAATGAAGAGTATCTTATGCAATAAGTCACTGTCACTGAATGTAAGAAA
This sequence comes from Cepaea nemoralis, assembly GCA_014155875.1. Lineage (NCBI taxonomy): Eukaryota > Metazoa > Mollusca > Gastropoda > Stylommatophora > Helicidae > Cepaea > Cepaea nemoralis. Next base: position 46,133 of record JACEFZ010016617.1, read on the forward strand.
GAGAGTGCTGAAATGCTATGTAGAACCAGTTTTGCTGTATGGCAGTGAATCTTGGAATGTAAATGAACAAATTAAGAAGAAATTAGAAGCAACAGAGATGTGGTTCCTGAGACGAATGTTGCGAATTCCTTGGACTGCAAGAGTAACTAACAACGACTGCCTGAGACAGGCTAATGAAACTAGAACATTATATACAACAATAAGAGAGAGAGACAAACAGCTTTTTTCGGTCATGTGATGAGAAGAGAGGCATTGGAGAACATCGTGACAACTGGAAAGATCGAAGGGAAGAGGGGCAGAGGCAGACCAAGAGAAATGATGCTGGATGGATTGAGACAGTGGCACGGAGGGATACCATCAGCAGGGTTGATCCAGAACACCAAAGACCGAGATCTGTGAAGAACCATGAACGCCTACGCCAGCTGGCAGGGTATTTAATAATGATGATGATGATGATCTATGTATATATATATACAGTCATCGTTTCATTGTTTGCCCTTCTGCCTATCTATTACCCACATATCTCATCCGTCCGTTCATCAATTCGTCCGATGCATTATCTCTCCCTTCTTATAACTATTAAACTGATTGCCTGCCAAACAAAAAAGTGGTCCTGATCAAACAGAAATGCATGGCAGAAAATGGGAAGTAGGGATGTGTGACAATAATGTTATGAAATTGGTTACAATTGTAGCAGGTATAATGCATGATATATCAAATTAAAGGAGATTTCTCAGGGAACATGACAGTGTTAATAATTAATTGATAGGTTAGAAATATTATGACAATAATGAGAGGTTTAGTAATAACAATTTAAATTAAAGGGGTGACAGTTATGACAAATTTCCACTTACCAAGGCGTTATTTTGTATCCCGCTGCAGCTAATCCAGTTAAATTTACTGAATAATGTTAAATACACCACTTTTGTTCAATAATATCACAAGAACTGCTCCATAACACCAATAAAACACAATTAAAACATAATATCTTGAAGCACATAATTTTCACACAAAATGGAAAATGTCCGGAACACACCAGGCAGATTGTACTGAGAAACAATATAAACACTATTTTATATTTAGTTATAATTATTATTCTTTTTAATTTAATTATTTAAATACTCCTTAAATACTTTGTGATAGGCAAAACAAATTTAGGGGCATAAATGTGGCCCATCCCATTAGCGCATTCATAATTCGACATGTGCCATCATATTATGACATATGATTACGAACTTTCGCTTTGAGTGTTGTTTTCGATTACTACTAAAAGATCTAACTGACTAATGACTACTGCACGTGGTATTAGGTTTAGAATCTATAACAAAATCCTTTAAATCAGAATAACTATAATATAAATTTGTTTCAAACTCTAATGTGATGAAAATCTACTCGGTCGCAAACTATAAGGCGTTGACATTTCTCAAATAATCAAAACAAACCAATTTAAACTCTCGTTTTCTATCACACATGGATTATCAAAATGGATCCTAGGGACTTGTTTCACACTGGCGGAAGCGAAATATTTTAATTTACCGGAGGAGCACTAATAAAAAAGAAATAAGAGAACTGGAACAAATAACGCGGTATCTGTATCGAACCGACCTATCGGTTCGCTGGTGCCAAGACCGTTCTATGGAACCGAACTATCGGTCTGCGGCAGAGAATCATCATTATAGACAGTGATTAGCATTCACATAAGTCAAGAGGAAAGAAGTAGATTTTAGAAGACACACTAGACATCACAAGCATTGAAAGCTATAAGTACCCCAAATTCTAACACCAACATACAACTGTTCCTTTATCAAAGTCATCATGTCACTCAGAAGTGACAGTTACGGCATTGTATGCCTACAGGACATTGCTGTCAACATCACCATCTTTCAGCGGATTGTTGATTTCCTGGCTACAGTTGTCACTAATTCTCTGTGATAGAACGTGCCTGACTTTTTCTCTAATTCTCTTTGAAACGATGTGCCTATTGTTTTCATCAATTCTCTTTGACGCAATGTGCCTGCAGTTTTTGTTAATTCTCTGGTCTACGGTGTCCCCTAAGTTCTAACTCTTTACTCTTGTCTATTGTGTCCCCTAAGTTCTATCTCTTTACTCTTGTCTATTGTGTCCCCTAAGTTCTATCTCTTTACTCTTGTCTATTGTGTCCCCTAAGTTCTATCTCTTTACTTTTGTCTATTGTGTTCCCTAAGTTCTATCTCTTTACTCTTGTCTATTGTGTCCCCTAAGTTCTATCTCTTTACTTTTTTCTATTGTGTCCCCTAAGTTCTATCTCTTTACTCTTGTCTATTGTGTCCCCTAAGTTCTATCTCTTTACTTTTGTCTATTGTGTCCCCTAAGTTCTATCTCTTTACTCTTGTCTATTATGTTCCCTAAGTTCTATCTCTTTACTCTTGTCTATTATGTCCCCTAAGTTCTATCTCTTTACTCTTGTCTTTTGTGTCCCCTAAGTTCTAACTCTTTACGCTTGTCGCCTATGATCAAATCAACATCTAGGGAAATCAATATTACTTTGTGTTATAAATTAGTAACGGAGATAAATTTGAAAGCTGGCCAGCAAGAGAAGGCAATGATTCAAAAGGAACAATTACAGCAAGAGATAGACCAAGTCTGGGGAATCCATTTCATCCAGCCTTAACTGTGTTGTTGTAACGGGTTGTTTTTGTGGTGACAATGGCATGTGTGCTGTAAGACGTGGGTGCGATACCTGGGCTGGCCGTTCGTTACAGGATGGAGAGACTGACCACTGAATCCTCCGTGCACTCAGGCCTGACAAGTGTGACTGTCCTTACACGTCACACACCTACAGCTGCTTCCTACTACGGCATTTGTTATTTATTTATTTTTTTAACTGTGGAGGCGACGCTCGACTGATTGACGCTGATACAGGGTTGGTGCTCTGAGGTGCTAGCCCTAGCCCTTTAGTTTTGCCAGGTAGATGAAACGGGGCACTGACTGACTGTGTCACAGTAGGATGGAGATGATCTGTGAACTCAAGCCAGTTTTATTCTCGTGATGGTCCCAATAACAGTCAACGAAGTCAAGGACCCCTTCTGGGGCCTATATATACACCAACCGGCACTCGCTGCTTGATGTGTTAATTGTACACCGGCCGTCTTTACTTCCCGGGACATTTCCTGGCGTCCACTTTACGCTCGACCGACCTCGGAACGCAACTGAGACAGCTCGTATTAACGAGAATTCGCACACAGGGCCACAGAGCCGGTAGGCGAGCGCGCTAGGCACTGAGCTGCCGATAGTACCAATGCCTACCAGATATTTCACACAACAAATAAAGAACCGTGAGAACTTAATATCACTGAAGCCAAATCGTGATAAAGTGTACCTAAATGAAACCAAACGCACACATGTCTAAACAAACACTCCCTACCTGGGTGACATTTAGGAAACTTACCGTAGAAACAACTGTCACGACAACTCACCGGGGAACTAATTGCTGGTGTCAATATCGGCGATGACATATATGTCATCAACATAATGTCACGCGGGTCAGAACGATTATTTGAGTGATGACAGTCGCTGTTATATTCCTTCATGTACCTAATGCGGCAGGCCACTTACCGTAGATAGTCAAATAAAGGCTCAATATAAGGCTCCCTGAACATGTTTGCTGCGGTCAAATGAAGATTTAAAAACTGGGATAGCAAGATAAAGGAAACGTATACTATTTTAAAACAAAATGATACTAAGATCAGAGCAAAGTATATGATGAGAAAGAATAACAATAGTTTAGAAAACTAGCAGTGTTTGTATTTTTGTAAGATTACTGTAATTAGTTTTACTACTACTACTACTACTACTACTACTACTACTACTACTACTACTACTACTACTAATTATTACCTACTTACTGACGGCTTTCTGGCCCTAGAGGTTAGCGGCTTTTCTCCGTAATCTCATATACTCTCGTAGGTAACGTGACGACGGTGAGAATCAGCAGTGGTTCGAATCGTGTCGGTAACTTACGGGGTATGTGAGCCGGCCGCTCAGAAAGCAATGGCAAACTACTGAGCGTAATCTTGCCAAGAAATCAACAATCAGCTGAAAGATGCTGATGTTGACAGCAATGTCCTGTAAAGGATATGCAAACAATTTACTACTACTACTACTATTACTACTACTACTACTACTACTACTACTACTACTAGTAGTAGTAGTAGTAGTAGTAGTAGTAGTAGTAGTAGTAGTAGGTAGCAATAATAGTAGTTGCAACAGCAGCAAACTAGTAGCAACTGTAATAATGGTTGTAGATTCAGTAGGAATAGCAGCATTAGCAGCAACGGTAGTAGTAATAGTGGTAATTACTGCAGCTCGCTCCGTGGCGAAGTGGTTATTGACGCAGTTCGTAATCCCGCATACTGCGTTCAATTTGGCAGCAGACCGCCTTGCGTTTTTAAAAAAATAAAATGGTATAGGTGCCGGTCGGTCAGAAAGCAACGGCAAACTACTGAACGTAAACTTGCCAAGAGAAACAACCAAAAAGTGATGGGGTTGACGCAACTAACTAACTGCAGTAGTAGTAGTAGTAGTAGTAGTAGTAGTAGTAGTAGTAGTAGTAGTAGTAGTAGTAGTAGTACCAACAGCAGTTGTTGCAGTAGCAGCAAACGTAGCAGCGGTAGCATCAGCAGTAGTAGTGGTGGTGGTAGTAGTAGCAGCATCAAAAGCAGTAGTAGTAGCAGCATCAGTAGCAGTAGTAGTAGCAGCAGTAGCAACCGTCACGAAACACAGAAGTAGAACCAGTAGTAGCAGCAGCAAAAGCACCAGCAACTAATATCCTCAAGGCGTTAACTGAACTTAGTCAACACAAAGCCATTAACGGAATAAATACGGTAACGTGACAGAACATATCTAGAGCGGCACAATTTCCCTAGGAACATGATGGATGGGACCTGGTTTGTGCGTCGTTATATGGAAAGTACTGAACGTTTTGTTTTGTTGTACACGCATATTACACGTTGACGAAGAACTAGAAGAAGAAGAAGAAGAAGAAGAAGAAGAAGAAGAAGAAGAAGAAGAAGAAGAAGAAGAAGAATGATAATGATTATGATAATTATGTAGATTAAAGAAAACGACCGTACCGTTATCACGTTTAAACGCAAGCAATAATTGTTAAAACAGTGTCGTCTGACAACGGTTCTGAAACCTGTATCCTGAATGAACCCGAATTGGGTCTTTGACGAAGCCCGTGAACCCATCTGGTAATGTGCTTAGGTCCCATGGATCCGTCCTTTTGTTTGATGAAGTCAAAGAGTTCAATTTAATTATCTGATAATCGGTGGACTTCTGAATTACATTTGAAGCATGTGTACACTGGACACTATGAATCTCGAGGGAGCCTGTGTAGATAGGACACTATGAAACTTGAAGGAGCCGTTATAGACAGCAAAACATTAATTTCGAACGAGTCTCTGTATTTCTTGCTGAAGTCTGTGTGCATAGCCAGCCCGAGCAAACGTCTATAGACAGCACACTATGAATACATGTCACAGGCTATCTAACGATAGGTCTAACACCTATTGGAATTTCCAAGCTGCAAGTTATTCGTAATTATTGCAATGTGATTGCTGTTTTGGTAGGCCGCTCTGCGTAAAGACGATGGGGCCATTATGACATTTTTTTTAAAAAACGGCTGCAGTAGGATGGCAATACGAGATGAAAACAACTGAGTATGTGTGACTCCTGAGGAGAGAGAGAGAGAGAGAGAGAGAGAGAGAGAGAGAGAGAGAGAGAGAGAGAGAGAGAGAGAGAGAGAGAGAGAGAGAGTGCTTTCCAGTTACTGTCTCAAACGATCTAGTTAGCGGGGAAGCTCACCGCCACTTTCAGTCATAGATTTATTTTCAGAGAGATTTATTTTCAGTCATAGATTCTTTTGCCTTTTTTTTAAATCATGCCATCAGAATAGTTATTTACATCATAACAATTCAGCGCCTGTCACTGACGCTAATATGTATGGGGGGGGGGGGAGAGGTGGGTCAATGAAGGTGGTCACATGACATGCAGCAGCAACTGACAGCGTGTTTTTGGTGACCCAAGGACGATGACACGCTGGCATCAGTCACGTGCACGCTAGAGCAGTGACTAGACCAGCGCATAATCATTTGGCAGACTGTCTTTCTGGAACCACGTGTGAGAAGTGGTGTCAAAGGTCAGGAAAGGTTCTATGGTTTTAGTTGGCTCGGCTTTGATCTCTAGCGTAGTCAATACACGTAGTACTTCTATATTATGCGCTGCACGGTGTGTGTGTGTGTGTGTGTGTGTGTGTGTGTGTGTGTGAGAGTGTGTGTGTGTGTGTGTGTGTTTTAGCTTTCTCTATTATCGGTGTTCCTCGTCATCGGCGAACCCTTGCCGACTTCAGAGGTACGGGATACACGTGAAATTATTGAGAGTCAGAATATAAACTGATTTTGTACATATGTCTGTCCTCAACCATGAAGACAATTCTTCTGTGGGTCTGATAGGGGAGCACACCACTATCATCTGTATAGCTGATGCTATCGGGGAATCCCAGCCGAAGGAACCTGAAACACAACAAGCCAGGAGTGGTTTGGATCCTAAGCTCTCATGACTTTACCCACCCTTCACTCCGGGGGATGTGAGAGGAGTGGATCTGTTGTTTGTGGATACTTCACAAGAAAATAATACCACTTTACAGACCTCGAGGAACAACTGTATTTCTCAAGACTTGACAACTTGGCATATCAAATTACCACTGTCTAGCAGTGTATTTAAGGTGATGTCAGCGATTGACCAGGAATGTGTACACAACTCTACCAACACGGCGCCTGTGACTTATCATATAGTGAGACGCAGTTTCATAATTCCCTAACTCATTGAGTCGATGATTCGAAATCAGCCGCGGACGATTTGGAACGAGACAGCTTTGCGTTGGTTTCCAAGGTATGAAACGTCGGCTATTCAGAAAGCAATGGCAAACTACTGAAATAAAATTGCCTAGTAAATCATAAAAGCAAATAAATACTAGGGTTCACTGCAATGTCCTGTAAAAAAATGTGTAACCAACTCTACCAGCAAGCAACTCTCTTGATGTTTGATTGTGGTCAGCGGTTGCTAACAATGTCGCACAGCCAGCTGGGGGACACTGGAGCGTAAGTAAAAAGGCCATGAGAGTTATTTTCGGATGCCCAAAGAACACGCCCATTGTGTGCATCCACCATATATTTCCTATGCCCTCCATGCATGGTACTCCAGACGCTCGTGTGCCTTAGAGTAGCCACGGACAAAGGGTTCGAACACATGACCGCCACTGTTTATTTCTCTCTCTGTCTATCTTTCTATTTCTCTCTCCATCTATCTCCCATCTCTCTTCATCTCTCTCCCTCCTCTCTCTCTCTCTCTCTCTCTCATATGTGTTTATGTGTGTGTGTGTGTATGTGTGTCTGTGTGTGCGCGCGCGCCTACTCGCTCGTTCCTGTTAATTCAATATTGTCATTGCTGAACTTATGTATACTATCTTACTAAGATTGCTGTCATTGATTTAACGCTGCGAGAAACTGTTTATGGTTACATGTGTTGTACAAACACCGCTCGTTCCCACCCATACGCCGTGATCTGGGTGTATTTCTGAAGTGATTTAAGTTTACATGATTCTCTTTTGGTTTGATGTATTTTATTTTATTTTATTAAAGTTTATTTTATGAAGAATTGATAATTTGAAATGTATTTGTAGGTAGGGATAGAGGATCGATGAATGGATGGATGGATCAATGGATGGATGGATGGATCAATGGATGGAAAGGTGGGTGGGTGGGTGCGTAAGTGCGTAGGTAGTGCCACATAACGGAACACGCGCCACCGAATATAAAGAAGAGACCTTACTGGATTTCCCAGACAGTCACAAAACTCGAACGACAAATATGAGAAACCAAGGAAAGGAAAACAACGTCATTGAACGGCAACGGGGGACGCTGTGAATTCGTGGAGTTCGAAAGGATGTGTTTATAAAAGGCTCCGTGTGGAGGTGAAGGTGACACCTGGAGGCGGTAATTTCGTGATGAAGCAGCTGGGAGTCCGGAGAGGAATTTGTTTAAAGACAACACAACGGTAGAAAGACCGGGTGTAGATACCTAGACTTTTATTTAATCAGTTGAACTGAGGATTTGGATAATTAGGCCTCAAGGGCAGCGAGCTGGACTTAGAGCTCGTAGGTAGATGTTATTTAAGTGGCCGCCGATCCTGCGTATAGGGATCAGCTCACGTTTCTACAAGAGTATATACTTTGTCCTGCGGCGGAATAAACGTACGTCTGAAAATCGTTTGCTCGACTTGAGTCTGCCATATGTTTCATGATCCGGTTCACGTAAGATAGAACATGTTTTGTTGTTCTGATCTGTTTTTGACGAGTTCGATTTGAAATGCTTTGAGTGTCCGGTCCCGTTAGATTTAGAGGACAGGCACTTCGAGACAGGTAGGTAGGTAGGTAGGTAGGTAGGTAGGTAGGTAGGTAGGTAGGTAGGTAGGTAGGTGCTGTCACGGCTCCCCGTGCTCACTATACATGAGAAACAAACATGGTTGTTGCTGAACCAACCGACACACGACAGCAAGAGTGACAGGATATCCGGTCGGTGGCAGGCAGACATGTCCACAGACTTGTTGTGGGAACAGATATCCGGCATGTGGCAGGCAGACATGTCCACAGACTGGTTGTGGGAACAGATATCCGATATGTGGCAGGCAGACATGTCCACAGACTGGTTGTGGGAACAGATATCCGATATGTGGCAGGCAGACATGTCCACAGACTGGTTGTGGGAACAGATATCCGATATGTGCAGGCAGGACATGTCCACAGACTGGTTGTGGGAACAGATATCCGGCATGTGGCAGGCAGGACATGTCCACAGACTGGTTGTGGGAACAGATATCCGGCATGTGGCAGGCAGACATGTCCACAGACTGGTTGTGGGAACAGATATCCGATATGTGGCAGGCAGACATGTCCACAGACTGGTTGTGGGAACAGATATCCGGCATGTGGCAGGCAGACATGTCCACAGACTGGTTGTGGGAACAGATATCCGATATGTGGCAGGCAGACATGTCCACAGACTGGTTGTGGGAACAGATATCCGGCATGTGGCAGGCAGACATGTCCACAGACTGGTTGTGGGAACAGATATCCGGCATGTGGCAGGCAGACATGTCCACAGACTGGTTGTGGGAACAAAGAGTCATACACTGGACAAGACACTGGTGGAAGGATACACCGAACTAAAGACTAGTATTCCAATGAAAAAGACAAGGGTTATAACCAAAGAAGGCAATCTCATTGTACTTGTTGATGTGGTTTGTCTGTACCCAACCGGCTATTCACTAAGCAATCCACTCACTGATCTAGCCATAATTTAACCCACCCGTCATCTAACCAACATGATCAATACACTAACAACGCAGTCTTACGTGGCAAATCCTTTCACAGGCCGAGTCATCAACACAAAGTGTCATTATTACAATGACAGCAACGTCATTTGCAAATAAAAGAGAACAAGAATTAGTAGCTGCGGAGCCAGCAAAGAGCTAAGTCAAGAAGTGCACTAGACAATAATTACACTTTGACAATTGACGTTTGCTTCATGGAGGCACTTTTCCTAGCACAAATTAAACGCACGTGAATTCACAGACAACTGCCTCGAGCCAGATCGATCCTGTCAAAGTAGCTGCTATGAACTGCTCTAGTGTGATGATACTTGTCGAAACAACTAATGTGTTTGGTTATTGCTGCATTCGACTACATGCCGTGTGTGAGCACGTGTGTGTATGAGAGAGCACGTGTGTGTGCGTGTGTGTGTGTGTGGGGGGGGGGGGCCTCTCTAATCGGGAGTAGATAATGTTAATGTGTGACCTATAGGAAGGCAGATGCAAATACAGATTAACAGACAAACAAATCGACGGGCACGAAAGTAAATATACATTATACTGTAAAGTCTCCATTTACTGACTTCACGATACAGCAGATGTAGCATTAACGTGCAAAATTATAATATAGGAGATTAATTAATTAATCACTTAGGTATCGTTTCCACAAGGTCGGCAGCAATATCTCTCTCTCTCTCTCTCTCTCTCTCTCTCTCTCTCTCTCTCTCTCTCTCTCTCTCTCTCTCTCTCTCTCTCTCTCTCTCTCTCTCTATTTCTTCCATCAACTCTCTTTTTATGCCCATCTCCTATAGAACCCATGTATGTGATAGCATATGTTTACACGAAAGTTCACTGTTATGGTGTGTGTATCATATAGTAGAGAGGGAGAGAGAGAGAGAGAGAGAGAGAGAGAGAGAGAGTGTGTGTGTGTGTGTGTGTGTGTGTGTGTGTGTGTGTGTGTGTGTGTGTTGTGTGTGTGTGTGTAATCTGATAATTCTCATGTTAATTAATTATGTATCTCTCTAGATGTTAATATTTTTTTCCTATGTTGCATTGGCTATTCCTATTTCTTTTATTGATCTCTATTTCACTTCTGCCATCATCTGTTATTACATGTATATTACCGCGATGTTCATTGATGGCCCTTCCTTCCATTAATTACTTTAGTTTTTGTGTGTGTGTCTTGTAAATAGAATATTGATGTCTAATCCACGTTCTGCAGTGCGTCTATTTACTTGCTCCACGACGCCCTGTAACTCCTGCTCACTTTCTGCTATTAACACTTGGTTATCAGCATTTCTAAGATTGTTTCATATTTGTCCGTTCAGTTCAAGCAATTCTCTGACTAGTTTAAAAATGCTTTCTGTCTACAAGTTGAAAAGGCTTGACGACAAAGCTTAACCCTGTTTCATATTTGAGTATTTAGTGCGTGTGTAATTACAGCAGCACAGTTTATTAATAAGTCTGAAATCTTCTCCATCTAATCTTACGTTATGAAGACCGTGGTTGTACGTTCTCAAATTACGGCTTCTCTGTGCCGTTGTTGTCAAGGAAACCAAATTGTCCTTCAGCTTTTTATCTATTTTGATATCTTTCCTGTGTGACCTTGAAGGAGCACCTCAATTGTACGGCACATTCAGCTAATAGTTCTGTCATCTTTACAACCATCAGTTTTTGGCTTCTTGGGCAGTGTGATGACCACTGATGTTTCCTAGTCCTTATAGGTGTGTCCAGTATTTTACATGTAATAACACACTTCTGTGATTGCATCAATGCCAGAGTTAAAGATCTTAACATATCCGTTGTTAACTTGCCAGGGCCACCTCTACTGTTGTGGTGCCGTCCATAATATCCCAGCTGGTCAAATTAGAACGGTCGAAGACTTCACGGTCAGCCCTCAGTGGAAGGCAGGGGTAGTCCATGGGCATTTACCGCCATCCAAGAAGGCTTCCATAATTGCAGAGCCAATACATAGCGGTCTAGTACTGGGCTCATCCAAGGAATCGCCACGTCCTGCACATGGCTGCTTTAATACCTCACTTCCATGTATTGGGCATTTTCGTTCGTCCACAGGCAACTCCCCACACAAACCAGGAGCGGTCGGTCTGCAGACGGTGTACACTCAGCGAGCTTTCGGTTGGGACATGTGCTGGACGCTGTGCCCGGAAAACAAAATAGTCAGAGCTGTTCCGGGCACGCAGAAAATTCCACTCTCACTCGGACGTTTTTGCGTTGTGCCTGCTTTATTTTCGCCCTTAGACCGGCACATCCGATTTTAGCGGCCGTTTGGTAAACGGGCTTGCCTTCCCGTGGTTTCAACTGCAGTAGTGTCGTCAACATCTCTGCTGGTCAAGTTAGAACGACCAAATACTTCACGATCAGCCCTCAATGGAAGGCAGGGACAGTCCATGGACATTTTCCGCCATTCAAGTAGGCTTCCATAATTGTAGAGCCGGCAGATAGCGTTCTGAGACTGCGCTCACCCAATGAATCGCAACTTCCTGCTCATGGCTGCTTGAATTCCTCACTTCCATGTATTGGGTATTTCGTTCGCCACTGGCCGCTCCCCAAGCGACCCAAGAAGAGTCAGTCTGCAGGCGACATCCACGTGGCAAGCTTCCGCTTCGGACTTCCACGTAATGGACTCACTAGCCAAATGTTCTATTTCGTGTTAATAAGACGTTTCTCCATCTTTGATTATACTCACTGAATTAGTTGTTTTTTTTTATACAGTCCCATCGTAACCATTGCGTGCGATTGAGACGCTTTTTCGACCTTTAATAACGATCACGAGCTAGACTACAAGTGCTGCCGGCCTCAGCATCTTACCGTCCGTGCAGCAGAGAGCGAGCAGCGTCCAGGTCCTCTGTGACGAAACCGACCAGATCTCGTGTCTTTACTCTGCATTAATTCCCTTCGGTCGGAATTAGACGAGTCGTCTCCCGTCAGAGATCAAAATAGCTAGGGAAAACCCCAGCTATTTAGTCCGGTTCGAGTAAAGCCTAGATCATTCTCGAACGTAATAGCCAGAATGCGTACGTGATGTTTGCAGTCACGTTGGACCCACAGTCACATCGGGTTGCACGTGATTCTGGACTTCTCCGTGACCCATGAGATTCTCTGGGGCCGAGAAGAATTGAAAACTGTGAAATTAACAATGGGCTGTCAGTCGCCAGCCAACTGTCAACAGACACGGCCGAAATTTACTGACTGCTGTGAAATGATGTCTTTTCAACCGCGTGCCAGAGCGGGACACCAAGGCAGTCAAGTAGTGTGGTGATTCGATGATCAAGGTAATACCGTAATACATTATTACTTAGCAGCTGTCCTTAAACAAAGCGCCGAAAGCAGAAATGATTGTAAACGCGACGTGAATATTTTTCCGACCGACTGTCTGCATATGTAATTAGCTGTATCGATCGGCGAGTGAAATATTTAGGTCATACGCTGACTGTAACAACAGGTGTTTGTGCTCGTGAACAAATCAGGCGTGTGTAGTTAGTCACACCTGCTCAGCCGTGTAAAACTGACGCTATTGTCGGAGAGATACTTGAAGTGTTATATTATAAATATATTCACATTGATTGCTAGTGAAAGATTTACTATGACGTTATTACTGCTACGCGGGAGTGTGTTTTGGGTAATTTAACAGCTATGTTAGCGAGGGTGTTAACAATCTTGTTCAGTGATTGCCTAGTTAAGGCTTAGATGAATTTGTACAATAGTAGGCTGTGTGATGTTAGAGGCATTACTAGTGATGAGTTATCGGCTTGAGCAAGCAAGTGATGTGTTATTTGCTTAGCTAGATAGTGCTGTAACTTATGCCTTATATAGGTTGTGTTATTAATTCCTGGCATCAAGGTGTTATTTCCATCAGGATGTGGAGGTAAGTATTTGCTAAGTGAGGACGTCAGTGCTATTACTCCTCTATGTAGGAATGTCTTGTAGCTACTTGATAGAGGTAGTTAGGAATTACCTGTGGATTTATGATGTCACTACTTGTTTATTTTGCCTGCCCGACTGAGTGTATTTGCATGCCCGATCGTGCTTATTTTGCTTGCTCGACCGACGGTTTATTTAGCCTGTCCGACCGAGGTGATTTTGCATGCCCGACCGTGTTGATTTTGCATGCTCGACCGAGAGCGATGCGACGCGCTGTCAACGAGGCCGGTGCGTTTGTAATGATCCGAACTACGAGCAGACCGTTGATGTATGACCCTACTGTCCTTCTCTTCTGTAAACCTGACTCTGTTAGTGGGGTAACACATCCACTAGGAAGTGGGCGTTACCACTGAGCCATTTAGGGAACACTTGCGGGGGGACTGAAGATTTGTGGGATGAGGGGCTAGATGCCACTCTAAACAGGACGACCTGGTCTAAATCGCCACGGAACCAAAGTGCTCTTTTCCACAGCTGTCTGCGGGAAAGATTACTCGGTGGATTGCCACCAAACCTGTGATAGACCTGCACAGACTTGACTGTCAGGAGACAAGGTCAACTAATAAAGGTCAAACCTGTTCTGGGACAGAGATGCCAGGACAAAAGCATTTGCTTGTATCTATGAGTTTGTTAATAAGTTATTAACAAAATAAATTTTTTAA
>JACEFZ010016619.1:0-48480 GCA_014155875.1 Cepaea nemoralis
GTTTTTTCCGTTCCCCAAACCCCCCCATCCCCATTCAGGGATATATTCTGATTTCCAGTGACAGCTTGGAGCCACTTACAGTCCTTGGAGAAGTTTTTTTAATAGACTCAAGGAAGCAGGGCTTACTGCTCTCCAACCCAAGTGCTTTGTTGGGTTACCAGACTCTGGAATTTCTGGGTCACACCATCACTCCCACATTGTTCCAGAAGGAAGAACCTGGAGAAATCTGAAATGCACCTGGGCCAAACACGAAGAAGGTGTGCGATTTTTTCCCCTCTCGTTTGTGGGTTCTCCCAAAAATTTATCCCACATTTCAGGGAACTGGGAGCTCCGTTGAGGGAAAACCCTTTAAAAAAGGGATTCCGGAAAAAATCATTTGGACACCAGAATGTGAGAATGCCTATATCAGTTAAAGGAGGCCTTGGTCAGCAAACCTGTATTACAGCTCCCTGACCTTTCCAAACCATTTGTGTTGAGAACGGATGGCGAGTGCGATTGGAATTGGAGCCGCTTTGTTACAGGAAGGAAAAGACGATGCGTCGGTTTTGAAACCTGTGGCATACGCAAGTAAGAAACTTCTACAGGCGGAGAGGGAATTATTCAACCGTCGAGAGAGAGTGCTTGTCCCTCGTATGGGCAGTGCAAACATTTCAGCCATATTTGTATGGAGTTAAGTTTCGGGTTCAGTCGGATCATCAGCCCCTGATGTTCCTGGCTACTTCTCAGAAGCTCAACGCCCGTTTGATGCGGTGGTCGTTGTTACTTCAACCATATAATTTCACAGTAGAGTACATTCCGGGAAGGAGAATGTTGGAGCGGATTTCTTGTCAAGACACCCAGCTCCTGAAGAAGAGGAATGAATCATCTGGATTTAACTCATGGTGGAGAAGAGTGAGATGGACTACTCTCTTAAGAGGGGGCCTATGTCACGAGCGCCATGAGTTAACCAGCTAATAATACCAGACGTTTGCGTGGAGTATATTTTCTAGGCCACAACAGTCGTACTAACAGGAGTAAACACAGCTGCACAGGTTACATCGTGTCAGCCCATATACACATTTGGTGGTGAGTGAGAATGAGTGGATACACCGAGTTGGCAGTTCATTAACAGTTGGAATCACATATATTGTCACCACAGAACAGAAGATTGACAAGTTTGTCAACATTTGAATGCAGATGGAAGCCGGGAGATCACAGGGGCAGATGTAAAACGGAAGTACCTAGCACGGAAAACAGTGCATCTGTCAATTCTTGGTTTCCGGAACATCAAGATGATTGGCAGCTTGGTATCGAAACTCTTTGTTGGGAGTATACAGAAACTAGCTGGCTTGTTTTGAGAATCTAAACTATTACTGACAACTTTGACAGGAGTTAAGCCAGGAAAATAGTTCTTGACAGGGGATGATTTGCTACTGTGCCACCTGTGTGGGGGAATATAGGATAACGTCACGTGGCCAACTTTGGTAGTTTGCCATATAAACCCGAGTTGGGATCAACTAGGGTGGACTTGAAAAATGCTCTAGTCAGAGTGCCAGGGCACTGCAGTGCTTAGTGGAAATAATATCTACCGTGTGTTAATTAGTGACTTAATTTTGCACGTGCCTATAATGGCAGATGTAGATATGATTGATAGGACTGCAGTAGTGCCATTTAAGGTATAACCTATTATAATATATTCGTTATAATTACTTTAGGCAGTAGCCTTGTTAAACTATAGTGTGATGATTAGCACTGTTAGTGGAAACTAGCTAGAGTAGTGAAGTGATACTTGGCTCTGTTAGCTAAAATAGATTAGTGAAGTGTTGATAAGCTTTACTAGTTGAGAATTGAGTAATGAGGGATAATTGGGATCTTCCCGTAGGTGTCCCTGGTGGGCGGGGTTCCGCATTCTGTTTGCTGATTTTTTCTTTGTCATAGCCTGATTCGGCTCTAGGTGGGTAGCTAATCTGCTCTGTGACTAAGTCTAGTTAGCTAAAGATCATTAAGCAAGGTGATAGGCTTACACTCAGTCGAAGGGATCAGTGACTAGTACTATCACCAGATGTGTTGTTTCTATCCTAGGTTCCCTACCAGATCCAAGGAAACTCTACAAGTTTTGGGAAAGAATTAAAAAAACCATTCGGAAGAACACCAGTTCAAGAGTCAATAAAGTTGCATACAGAAACGTAACTTACGCTAGAAGGAAATTGATTCATCAAAGAGAGTGATGCATACTGATGCACCACACAGCATTAGACAGTAGTAACGAACCGAGAACCGGCTAAGAGTACCTAGTGTTAGTACAGTAACAATTAACATTAGTAATTAACACTTATGGACTGATCAAGATCTGGAGAGCTCGTGCATACTTAAAAATAAGTGCAGATGAGCAGCACCCTCTGCATGACGCTGTATTCAGAGAAAAGGGTGACAGGCTAAAGAGGGGCAAATCATGGATGGGTCGGGCGGAAGATGTCGTCGGACAGGTCTGCAGTCTTACCAGTATCAACCCCGGCAAGGAATGGGTGCCGGTGCCTCCAGCTTTTAAGTGTACCTTCTCCTGCATTATCACACTCGACAGACGGTGCAGAGAGCAGAACCCTGCCGCTGTCAATGCAGATGTTAACGCGCTCATCTATGATCACTCAAATAGCCCCGAAGTGCTCATCTATACAGATGGATCTGTTGTAAAGCAGCAGAGAAGTGCGTGGGCATTTACAGCCCGTTCAGCGGGCCGAACCGTTCAAGAATCCAGTGGTGCCCACTCTATGACCACGAGCAGCATGACGATGGAGGTGATGGCAGTTACACAGGCTTTCATATGGCTGGAATCACAGCATTATACCAACGTGTGTGTACTAAGTGATTCAATGAGCATGATTCAGAAGGTCGAAGCTGGATCTGTACGTAGACAGTGGACTGAGTCGCTGCGGAAGTCTGTTGTCCGCAAAGTCACCTTCATCTTCGTCCCGGGACATGCAGGAGGCGAGGGAAATGAACGAGCTGATAAATTGGCTGGCTCTGCACCCCCTGTAGATGGCCAGCCCATGGATCGTGCGGATGTTATTAACGCCCTTAAAGATATGGCGAGAACAGAGGATTTTGACGCCAGTGATTCCACATCGCTTTCCAGGATGAAAGACCTGGGAGTAAGAATCGGCACAGCCAGACGCGAGAGGTACATCGGGAAAACAAAGCGCCTCGTCAACCAACACAGAACTGGCACTATTAGCCACCGGACGCTGATGCATATGCTGGGGGGAGGATCTGAGCACCTATGGACATGTCCGGAGTGCAACGAAGATACCCCAACTGATAACTAACTAACTAACTAACTAACTAACTTATGGACTGAATGGTTCGATGTGCAACGAGGATGATCTGTCGACTAACTATCTAACTAACTGACTGCGTACACACTACAAAAGACTTGTGCAGTTTGTTAAGGAACGTTAGGAACGGACATTGTGTAGAGTGCAACCGGTCCATGATTAACTGTTAATACCACCGGTGTCTATTTCGGATGTTCATGAAATTGGATTACCAGAGGTCTACAGAGGCAAAGCAGTATCCGGCAAGATGGTTTCGGCAACGGGTGAGAAGTACATGTTCTGACGTACCGTGCTGTGGTCTATCCTTGCTGGGATCAGCTGACTGGGTTGCTGTCTGAGAGTCAGAGTCTACACACTTTATAGAACACGTCACACATTTTCTTCACATACACGTCTCATATACGTTACACTTTTATTTTAATAAATTAATCTTTATTAATTTTTAGAAGCAAGAGTTGTTGAGTATGTTGCGTTGGGGAAGTATGAGAAGGGGGCATAGTACGACAGTGAGAGAGTGATCGGAAAAGGTGTCCATAGGCTGATGGAGTGTGTTGGAAGGAAGCTGGTGGATTCTCCAGAATATTGAGAGGAAAAAAATATTATAATGTGGGTGTCGGATCTCCTCACTCCAGGGACGACACTTTAAAGGAGGACACGACAGCATGGTCAGGTTCATAATTTTAGTAATAATTCTGTTGTCAGTTTTTAGTTGTCCTTGTGAAATGACATGACCCAAAAAATCAATTTCTTGTAGGCCCAATTCGACTTTGCTCGGTTTGACAGTGAGACCGAAGAGTCGCAACCTATCGAAGACATGTCTGAGTTTCAGTAAGTGTGTTGTCCAGTCATCTGTATGGACACAAATATCATCTATATATGTCACTGTATTCGTCACTCCATGAAGTAAATCTCTAGTTAAGCGTACGAAAGTGGCAGGAGCGTTGCGAAGTCCGAAAGGAAGAAAACGCCACTCGTAGAGACCTAAAGGTGTTGAGAAAGCAGTAAGATGGATAGATTCAGTCTGCATAGGGACCTGCCAATATCCCTTTGTAAGGTCTAATTTAGAGAAGATTTTGGAAGTGGACATGTCCAGAATAAGATCTTCGCAGGAAGGAATTGGTTCTGCGTCGATCTTCGTGACATTATTGAGCTTTCTATAGTCCACACAAAGACGATTGGTGGAGTCTTTTTTCTTGACAAGGACGATTGGAAAGGAGTACTCAGATGTAGATTTCTGAATGATCCCACTAGCTTCTAAATTAAGAATTTCCTTATTTAGACTTTCTCTATAACTGAGTGGGATAGAGTACGGCCTGCATTTGATAGGCTTAGAGTCCGAAAGAAGGATGGAGTGTTCGATTCTGTCCGTCCTACCTGGAATGTCGGAAAATATTTCCTTATATTCCGTTACTAACTCTGTTATCTGTCGTTGTTGCTCGTCTGTTAGTCCCTGTTCTACTCGTATAGAATCTAATGTCGCAGTCTTGTCGACAATTGGAACAGGTAGTTCCATCCCGTCGTCGTCTACCTGATTCAGTACAGTTGTGGTGCTAAGTGCGTTTTCTGTAAACTCACTAGGTGTATGGATATCGTCGGATTTGCCAGTCTCGCTAACTAGTGTAGTTGCGTTGTGTATGTCCGTAGTCTCATCAATCGGTGTGGATGCATTGTGTTCGGCTCATTTTGTTTCGTGTATCGCTCCGCCATGTATCATATTTGACACATATTCATAAACAAATAAGTAATTACATAAATAAATGATAGAAAACAATAATATCAATACTTACAACTTCGAAGAACACATGATTATAAGCACAAAATATTTCATTAAGCACAAATAAATATTACTTGGTCACGATAGGCACAGCACAGCTCGCAACTCGACCTAGTCTGCACACGTCATTATCACACTGACACAAATTAAACCCCGTGATTAAATAACAATAATACTATTTCAGAGCCGTGGGTGAGTGTTTTAGCTTGAACAATTGTCCAAGCCACACTTCTGACACCACTTTAATCCTAGCCTGTCAGCAACCGATGCGTCAGGCATTACAGGATCAACTTCTCCCGTACCACACAAAAATATTGCAAGTCGTACGAGAGGTATGGATGATGCATTTTATTGTCACTGGCTCTTTAACAATAGATTACTGCACAAAATCGGTCGCTATTAAATCACACATAAAGACACAGAATTCCCTATCCAGTCATACCTATCCCTACAGCTAACTCTATCTACTTGGCTAAGGAAACGCGCATCGACACTAATCGATGCGCTCACTATGAAAGTCAGTCCCCGTCTGACTATTCTACTCGCGTGGCTACACAGCCCGCGGAAGGACCTCGTGCGTCCTTCGGCTTTTTGCGTGCTGCAACACTCAGCATGCTTAGAGTAGCCGTTTACTCTTGAGTGGGATTCCACTTCTCCGTGGCTATCACGTAGGCGTGATTCTGCCGTGACTAGAGTGCTTACTCTCTGTGGTTAATATCTCCGTGTCTCATGAGAGAACTAGTTAATAGTTCCCCTCCCTATCACCTACCCTGCCCTCATGTAGGGGCACTGGGTTACCTCGAATCTACTTGAGGAAGACTATCTCTTATCTATCTTCTATCTTGAGGTAGACCACTCCTTCAGGGTGGTCTTCTATACTTCAGTCTTTGACACCGGTCTACCATTGATATGATATTCTCATTGCGACAAATGCAAGAAAAATGCCGTGAACAGAATCAACCACTGTGTATTGCCTTCATCGACCTCACAAAGGCACTCGATTTGGTCAGTGAGGGTCTATTCAAGGACACTAAAGAAGATTGGCTGTCCACCAACTCTTCTGTCCATTGTGGAATCGTTCCACACAGGCATGAAGGGTATAATCAAGTTTGATGGTGCAACTTCTGAAGAATTTGAAATCAAGAGTGTAGTTAAGCAAGGTTGTGTACTAGCTACCACCCTCTTTGGAATATACATTTCACTTCTACTGAAATATGCCTTTCGTGATCAGGATGGTGGTATATACATTCACTCACGCTCAGATGGCGGCCTTACAATGCTCAGAGATTGAAGGCCAAGACCAAAATTAGGAGGGTACTGATCAGAGAGTTGCTTTTTGCAGATGATGCTGCAGTTACGACCCACTCTGAGGAAGAATTGCAATGTCTACTATCTGCATTCTCCAATGCTTGTTCTGAATTTGGTTTAACAATTAGCAAAAAGAAGATACAGATTATGTCACAAGGTGCACATGGGGTACCATCAATCTTTATTGACGACGCCGAACTAGAGATGGTAGACCATTTTACATATCTAGGATCAGTGGTAAATAGCAAATTATCCCTAGATCAGGAAATCAACATCCGGATTGGTAAGGCAGCAACAACAATGAACAGGTTAAGAAAAAGAGTCTGGGAGAACAGGAAGCTTACTGCCAAAACAAAAGTCCTTGTCTATCAAGCCTGTGTCCTTAGTACTCTTCTTTATGGCAGTGAAACCTGGACAACTTACTCACACCAAGAGAAACATTTAAACAGCTTTCATATGCGGTGTCTGCGAAGAATTCTTGGTATTAAGTGGCAAGACAAAATCACAAATACTGAAGTATTGGAAAGATCAGGTTGTGTGACAGTTTATTCCATGCTCAGTCTTCGTAGACTTAGATGGATAGGACATCTTAGGAGGATGGATGATGGTAGAATACCAAAGGACATCTTTTTTGGTGAATTACAGATGGGTAAGAGATCTCAGGGTCGGCCTCTACTACGATACAAAGATGTGTGTAAGCGGGACATGATTGATACAGGCATTGATAATGCAGATTGTTAGCAAATCGCCGCTGAACGTGTTGCATGGAGGGCAAACATCAGAAATTGAATAAAGACAAAGGAGAAAATTATTGCAGATAAGTCACACACCGAGCGTTTGAGACGTAAGATGGTGTATGATGGTGGAAATGACCATGTGTTCACATGCACCCACTGTGAACGGACATTTACAGCGCAAATTGGCCTTATCAGTCACATTCGCTACGGCCATAGGTAAAAGGTTTTATGCCTTTTTAAAGCACAAACTATCGTCTGTCAAGACTTCAAGGTGCCAATGAAATGAAAAAATACAGTTTATAGTTATTATTTACAACAAATTAGAGAATTTAAATTATTATTAACAATTTATAAAATCCTAGAAGTTAGAGATATTATTCTTATTAAAAATAAATATTAGTTTTTACTACATCATTACTATATTATTATTATTATTATTATTATTATTATTATTATTATTATTATATTATTATTATTATTATTATATTAATACTATATTTTTAGCGGAATTTGAATGACATTAATGATTTAACGTTTGAGTTATTTTATTTGAGTTTTATTGTTGATATTAATACTAATACATAACCTGGATTGCAAGTATGGACTCTATTAAGTAATTGGTTGTTGATTATTTAAATTTTACATTAATGTCTAAGTTTTTGAATTTATGCATGACTGTTGCACGATATTTATTGTACATTAGTTATTACATAATTAATTATTTGGTTTGGGGGCATGATTAATTTATTTAATAGCGCTTAGTGGATTTCGGTTGATACTATCTTTGATTTATTTGGTTGTTTCGGGATTTGAAATTTAAATATTGAGCACAACCCACCACTGGCAACGCTGTCCGCATTCTCGTATGAACAGATACTATCTTTAACAAATGGAATTTCGTTTCGAATCGGTGAATATCCTAGCGGTGTTTGGCGATGCGGTGTTCTCTATGGTAACATCTGACTTGTGGTTCGGGTACTGCATCGGCGGGGATCGCTGGGAGAAAACATTGGTTGTGATGGAAACCGGAGATAAATTTGTCAAATATTGATAGTATGGGAAGTTAAGTCAAATGGGCGGCTGGTCACCGATAAAGGTTATGCTGTTTGATCTGAATGGGATGAATGTGTTAAATGATAATCCGTGACGGGGACCAGCGATACACATGATTTCGATATTTATTGGGTTTATATTTTTAATTTTGGGAAGATTTTGAAATTGATAACAGTAGTGGATAGGTAAAACCATATTAATATTGACATTACGTGATGCGATTCTTCTGACATACAGTGGATTGGGCTCGTTGGCGCTGTGTGGTGGCGATGTCGCATTTAAGAGTGTTAATAGAAATGTTGGTTTAGTAATGTGGAAAAACTCAGATATTGTGGTATTGTGAGTTAATGTACAGCTATATTACTAACATAGTTTATTAAATGTTGTTTATTTGATTTGCTACTAACTTTTATTCATGGTGCCAGAAAGCCATGCATGAGTACAGAATGGATATTGATTCAATAAGAGGATAGAGTTATTGGAAACGAAGCTTTATTGCTATATGAGTATGACTATGTAATTATATAGAAATTTATTTGTAAGTATTTTATGGAATATTGAAAATATAATATTATTATTAGTAGTTATAGTTATTATTGATACGTATTAATGAATATTGTGAACAATTGATGTGAATGGAATATAATTGTAATAAGGAGAATATAATGACTTGTGGGTTGATTACATATATTATTTACTAATTGACTGATTGAGAGATATATTGTATTGATAATTACTGTTATGCTAAATTTATTGATATTAGTTGATTGATTCTGATATTAAGTTGAAGAAGAAACGTCCTTATAGGTATAGGGTATTAGAGTACTACACAGAGGACGAAGACACAATAACTACATTAGAAGCTTAATGATTTGATTTTATCGGAAGGAAGCGGTCAGGAACATAAGATTGTCCCAAGCTTATTAACTGCAATTGATTCATCAATTAGAAGCAGAGTCTAGGATGCCAGTGTTTGAAAGTGGTAAAGGTCAAAAATAAAAGAGAGAGACACATCACATACCATGATGCTTGGATGAGAGCAGGATAGTTCCAGAACCCACACGTACCTCCACCCAGTGCGTAGTGGCATGGAGAAGAGTGGAAATGAGGAACTGCTGAGGATGTCTAGAGGGGCATTGGATCTCAGACAGATTAGACCTCAGACCTCTGAATTGGAAAAGGAGGTTCGGGCTACGCATCGTCTTGGAGTTAGATGGGAATAGGGTGTCCGACATATACAATAGTTTGTGTGTGTGTGTGTGTGTGTGTTTATTTTTTGTATGTGTGTGTGTGTGTGTGTGATGGACCTGTAAATCTGTCGGTACTGCGCCGATAACCACGCCTTCAAGGAGTGTCCGCTGGCCAAGCTGGACACGGATTTCCGAGCACCCAACAACAAACGAAAGTGCGCCAACTGCCTGGGCAAGCATGGAGCAAGATACCTGGGCTGTCAGTAGCTACAACGACACAGAGATGCCTTAAAGATCGCGATTAACACAAAGACACAATTCAAGAAAGCAATGAGGAGGGGCGAGACAGCCACGGGTATAGCACAAGCAGAAAGAGATTAACTGCAAAAGCAGATAGACGAGTTGGAGAAACAAGTCAAGGCACTGCTGACGCCGACTCCGAGCAGCGCCAATGAAAAACTGCTTGCTGAAATAAAGGGGATCCAGCTAAACATAAAACATGAGGTGGAGCACTTGGTGCAGACCACAAAAAAGAATGAAGAGATTCTATATTCTACGAGACATCAAAGCGGAGAGAGAACTACATAAAGCCGAAATGGAAGTTCTCAAAATCAAACCAACAGAAGTCATACAAGAACTTACAGAGAAACCGCAAGATGAAAAACAACGAGAGACCGAACCTGAACCGCAAGCTAAAACCGCCAGCAGCCCAACCACGACTCCCGAAACAGTCAAAGGGAAGCAAATATCCCACCATACATCCGAAGATAACCGAGATAAGCACTATGACGACGGCAGATAGGACGCCCCGATACCGCCAATATTTACCAATGAAGAAATCACAGAGATAATTCGGACATACGAACTCAAGTGCAAATAATACAGAAATCGCATGGAAGAAATAGCAAAAAAGCACAAGATACTCAAGGGGAAACCAATGCCCTGCCGTTTCGCTGAAGAACCAGATTTATACGAGGATGACGAACACCCACGGAAATACTAAATAGATGACGGAGAGATCGTCCCATTGCTGGCCACAGAAGAAGAAATCGAAAGGCAACAGCAACTCAATCTCGATAGTGAAAACAGGCACAAGGAAGAAAATGAAAACACCAAAAAGCTGATACAGAAAATACACAAAAAGAGGCAAAAAGACCAAATAAAAAGTCTTATAAAGACTGCAACCAATCAAGCTAGGAGACTTCATCACCAAATATGCCACCAGAGGAGACGGAACAAAGGACAGCTGCCGAACAATCCCCCCAGCTGACGTCACAGACACAAACCACCATAACCAGTCCGAGATAGGACTCTCTCATAAGAGCGCACAAGACAGGAATTAGGTTCAATGAACCCACAAAAACCACGGCTTTCAACAATAACCACAGCTGAGGAAGCAGGTTAGACGAGACCGAATTTGGAATTTTTGTTTTTAAACCAAGCAAGCAAGCAAGCGATGTGCCTGGGGTATTCATTCACCCTCCATAGACTATCGTAGGATGTATTGATGTGTACGCTGACATTATTAAAGACATCCTATGCCGATGGTGACAATTCACTTTGTAGAATATAATGCACTTGAAGAATTCTTGTAGACTGTGGACTAGTGATTTTGCACAATTGCAAAGATGAGTAGATGACGCTGAGTGATGGTCATTTGAATAGGACCATTATAGATGCTACCTACCAACAATATGCTGAATTGGTTACAGGAACAGCACAGTATACCTGAAATATTGGTTCTCATAAGTCATATTCGAAACTGAAGGTTCATATACAGATATAATAGAACTCAGTTGTGGAAATTTTGATTTCAGTTGAGAAAGAATACGTATAGTTATATTGTTGTATAGTAATTTGATTAAAGTCGGTAGGATAAGATCAGATATATTTCATATTTTGATGTATTTAAACGAGGATGTTTAATAAGTTTATATATTTCAGAATGACAAGAAATTATCAAGTGTCATTTACAGACTACAGGACAATTAAACTATAATTAAATTATACTGTAGATACATTATAAAACGATATAGGTTACATTACTTTTGCTTACATAAGTTAGAATTAGATATTTGAAATAAAATTGATGCTCAATTTTTTCCCTAACCCAGAGGGATAATGCCATAACCTAATTTAGAGTAGGGCAAAGGTTATGGCTGTGTTCAGCAAGTGAACACCAGAACGTGAAAAGCGGGTGCTTTTCACACAACGTGAAACACGTTGGAACTCACTTCCCAACAGGAAGTGGGGTCCGTACACGGCAGTCTGCGTTCAGCCATTGTCCAGTGCGGACATGGTCAGATGTATACCGAGTTATGGCCAACACTGAGCCACTCTTTTAAATAGTTATGTAGTCGTGGTGTAAATTTATTGTGGAATAATTGGTCGTGTATTTGATCATGTTGACATCCGTCTGTGTAGAACATTATATGTATGAAACCATAAACAGTGTTTGAATCAACTGCTGTTTAAGTTTACTCCTGTTCAAGTTAACCATTTTCCGAATCTGGTGTCGTGTGTAACTAATTGTAGAATACTTCTCAGTCGAGTCTTATGTTGAGAAAACGACCAGGCTGCTTACTGGAGAGAAAAGAGATTTAGTTACACCTCTTCTAAATACTGGCAGCAAGAAGTAATTTACGAAAGCCGCCACAAATTGGCAGAGTCCAGTAAACAACAGTCTTTAGTCTCATCCTGGCTACAGACAGACAGACAGACAGACAGACAGCCAGCCAGCCAACCAGCCAGCCAGCCAGCCAGCCAGACAGCCAGACAGACAGACAGACAGACATATATCAAGAACCGTTTCCAGAATGAAAGTTGGCTGCAATTGGTTAATTGATTTCTAATTCTGTCTCTCTCTTCTTTCATTTGCCTTGATTGTATATTCTGTCAGACTTATGTTCATCCATCTCTTGATGTTATATTCCCACTTGCATCGTTGTCTACTGTTTGCCTTCAGTCTTACCATCCAGTATGATTTATATATGGTTATATTTTAACGTAGACGAAATATTACATTTGCTTCTGTTTTATTTATTTAATTTTATTTTTTTATTTTTTTTTTGCTTCCATGAAATATGACATATTCACCTGCATACCCACATCTCCAATGCCCCTATTAGACTGTCTAATATATAACTATATTAATATTTTAAGTGGTAACACAAACGATCATTACAATTATAACAACGACAAAGGGAAACATAATGATATAAATAATGCCATAGTTAACTTATGGAGCTATAAGCTCGTAAATACTAATCTTTCATCCATTAAGAAGTAATGCAAAACTTTTAACTCATACTCGTCCGATAAAGCTCGTGTGCGTATTATACATAAAGCGAGTGCTAACAATAGATTTTTCGACATGATGTGTTTGTGAGGTTTTCGTCACAATTTTACAGTGAGATTGACATAAATTGAAAGCCTTTCTGTGTGTCATGTATATTGTTTTAAGGAATGTTTCATAATGCGAAAATCTAGACACAGTATGGTGTGTATTATATACACATTTCCATGTACTAGACAATTTCAGCTAAACATTGGATGCGTATTGTACAGGAGTGTGTGTTATATGTAAGATTGTACGTTAAGTATGTGTTTGAGGAAGGAATACAAACCTTTCTTCTGTGTAGAACGGCTTGAACGTCTGGATAGGCAACTGTTGAAAATGTAACTTCCAAGTATTGATTTGAATTTGAAAGAGTAATGCCTCCATATGTTGGGGTACTGGGCCATCCTGTAATAACAGCGGGAGTAGAATAGATATATTACTTTCCACGAAAGTAAAACATTATGTACACAAATAAAATGGAGACACATGGTGTGCTATAGTCGTGTAATGAGAACAAAGGCACTGGAAAACATAATACTGACTGGGCATAACACTAACTGAAATTGAAAAAGTACACCAGGAGAAATGGTGCTAAAGGGACTGAGACGATGGCATTGGGGAATATCACCAACATAATTCATCCACGTCACCAAGGACCTAGACTTGTGGAGCTCTATGAACTCCTATATCAGCTGGCAGGGGACACGTTGATGATGCTGCAAGCCAGCTAGCAATAAGTGCTCAATCAATCAGGTGCCGTCTCCACAATGAAGGTTGGCTGCAACGGATCTCCAACACTGTCTCTCGCCCTGACTGTTCATTCTGTCAGAATGAAGCTCGTCCATCTCTTGATGTTATATTCCCTATTGTATCATTGTCTACATCTTGCTTGTTTCCCCCAACCTTGCCCTCTACTATGCTTTTTATAAGAGAATGATGTGTTTTAACGTGGCCGAAAAATTTCACTTGCCTTCTTTTTATTTCTTCCATCAACACACTTTTTATTCCCAGTTCTTTCTAGAACCTCTGTATCTAATGTGATAAGTGCAGATTACGGTAGCACAAACCCGGGTGATATAAGATAGAAATTGACAAAGCTAAATTGTTTACATATTATGTGAAAACAAAAATTAACTTCAAAACAATGTTTTCATGTAGTGAATTTGAATAACTAAGAAACAAACAATAGTTTTCACGATTTATTGTCTGGCATACTGCGCTGCATCTCGTCAGGTACACTCTGCAGAAATCACACAACATAAATCAATGTGTAATTAGATACACCTTTCAAGCTGAAATATACATCACACATATTCACACAGTGATTTGAATTGTCTACCACTGTAATTTTAAACTGATTATCATGTCTTTCTGTTTGCATAAAATTAGCTTATGTGAATTCATGGTTCTGCAGCTTTTAACATACAACCACTTTGTGTGCTAACAACAAACTAAACTGTTTGATTCCTTTGTTAACACGTGGAAACAGTTTCTGTACTTTGAAAAGTGGCATGTCGTTTGCAGAAAACATCCTGGCTTGCCGAATACATACTCTGTCCTTTGCTACTTATTCTGCACCATACATTTTCATGCCAAAGATGTCTGCAATGTCCCTTGTTTATCTTCTTGCTGGTTGACTTCTCAATCGTCTTTCGCGAGACCTTCTCTCACCATTCCTTTCAAGGCACTGCGAAGATTACTATGGCCAAAGCATATCAGTTTCCCAGACATGGTGCTGTTTATGAACAAGCTTTCTTCGATGCTGAAATCGCTCATATTATCAATAATTTACTTTGAGGTAATCGTTCACAATATTCTATGAAATTGTCTGCAACAAGTAACTTTCAAAGCCCCCGATTTTCTTTTTAAGTGATTGCGAAAAAGGTCTAAGCCTTTTTCAGCAACTGGTCTAGGATCGAAGCTCCGAAGGGAAGACAATTAGAGCATGTCTTTTCTGATCCGACAGCTTCTGCAGCTTGTCTTGTTCCAGATGTATTGTTCTTACATTTAATCTGGAGTAAACTAGGCAGGCCGAGAGATGGACCATGCTGCATGGGCAACAAACACATGATCTCTACAATTCAACCCAGGCTTTGTGCTATAGAGAGGTATAACTCCAGCCCTTGTCTCCGTCTTGGGTTGTAGTTATTTTACATGTATTGAAGCTCAATGTAACTAACTATTGTCTGATCAGACTGCTAAGTGGCAGTAGACTGAGATATGGTAGGTGACCTCACGCACATGTTACCGAAGGAAAGATGCATGTCCTTGAATTGTGTACATTAATTTGTTTGTTTGTCTTGGGCTATAAATACTGTTTAATCTCTGCATTAGAGGTCAGGATGGCTGAACTAATAAGAGCGCTCGTTCTTACAATTCTACTGTGCTGATGATTAGATAATGGATTCGACCCCTACACCGGTCAGCTGGACTAACATCTTGACTTCTCGTCCTGATCTCGAGGACGTAAATTACAAGTACCTCGGAAGTAGGAGTGTATTCGCCTTATGGCGAGGTACACTGGTAATAGCAGACGCTAATCTACACGCCAAAATAAGTCCAGTGCATTAGAAATAGTGGCACGTGTATGAACAACGCTTGAGTTCAATGCGAGCGAACGCAAGACAGAAGAACATCTCTGTATTGCTATGGCCAATCTACGCCTGAGCTCTTTTAAAGAATGCACACCCTTGTTGATTGTGGTGCCAATATATTCAATGTTTGTGACATGTTCAATATCTTCATTGTTGATTGTGATCTTTGCTTGGTATGCAATTTTTCTCGTAGACATTATTTTTGTTTTGCTTACATTCAGAAAAAAAAATGGTTGTTAATGCGTCTCTTGTCAGACAAGATCAAATCTTCTGATCCTTTAAATCTGTTTGTGAGGAGCACTGTGTCGTCTGCATATCTAAGGTCTGAAAGTGCATTTCCACCAATTACGAGTGAATTCAAATTTTCTTTTTTCCTGTTGTTGGTTATAATGTCATGATATTAAATGTTTGGGACAGTTTCAGTTTCTTCATGTTTGATAATAATGTTGTGTTCATGCCATCGTGCCACTAAAGAGATTTGGGGATCACATTTTTTTTGAGAATAGAACCCTAACATGTGCTGCGTGGTTATATCACCTGGGCTCTCAGAAAATGGCCTGATTACTATTTTATGACGATAGGTTTACCCTTGAGACTTGTGATCACGATAAAACCCTGCATCCTGTTGGAATTGAACCTAGCACCACAGGACCAATAGCGATTGCTGTAGCCACTGCACCGTAAGATGACAGCCTTCCTCTACATGTTGTCAATTGTTATATATTATTTCGACATGTTATGCTGTTTTCTTTATAGACCGCGTTTTAAGAAAGTCCATGATGTAAGAATTTTCACACTGTGACCAGCTGACCCGGCCCGGCTTCGCCCAGTTCTTGGTGGGGAGCATCTCATTTAATTCATATAAGTAGTCATATAAGTTCCCGTTCCCGTTACCGACTGTCTGTCTGTCTGTCTGTCTGTCTGTCTGTCTGTCTGTCTGTCTGTCTGTCTGACCCGGCCCGGCATCGCCCAGTCCTTGGTGGGGAGCATCTAATTTAATTCATATAAGTAGTCATATAAGTTCCCGTTCCCGTTACCGACTATCTGTCTGTCTGTCTGTCTGTCTGTCTGTCTGTCTGTCTGTCTGTCTTTCTGTCTGTCTGTCTGTCTGACCCGGCCCGGCTTCGCCCAGTCCTTGGTGGGGAGCATCTCATTTAATTCATATAAGTAGTCATATAAGTTCCCGTTCCCGTTACCGACTATCTGTCTGTCTGTCTGTCTGTCTGTCTGTCTATCTGTCTATCTGTCTGTCTATCTGTCTGATCCGGCCCGGCTTGGCCCAGCCCATGATGGGGAGCATCTCATTTAATTCATATGAGTAGTCATATAAGTTCCCGTTCCCGACTGTCTGTCTGTCTGTCTGTCTGTCTGTCTGTCTGTCTGTCTGTCTGTCTAATCATTTATTGGTTGCAGTTAGAACAACCTTAGATAAACGAAGACCAACTTACAAAAAGCATTATAAAGAGCACTTGAAAGATCTTTACATCTTCCCCAACAATTAACTTGGGTAAATGGAGCAGCGGCAGCAGCAGCAGAAGAAGAAGAAAAAGGAGGAGTAGGAGCTGGGAGGAGGAAGAGGGAGGAGGAGGGAGGAGGAGGAGAAAGAGAGAAGAGGAGGATGGAGGAGGGAGAGGGAGGAGGGGGAGGAGAAGAGGAAGAGGGTAGGAGGTGGAGGATGGGAGAGGAGGAGGAGGAGGAATATAACGCATATGCCTGTAGATTTAATAATGGCTGAAGTTGTTCCATGTCTTCTTAGAGTTGGCGACAGTGTAAAGAAATATAAAATCTTCAAACTTGATAGAGATAAGGTAACTATTATTTATTCATTCTTTAAGCAAAAAAAGATGAGTTACAATGTTATGCATTATGCATTATTTTTATGAAAACTTTGAAAATGCCTTACAGATTGTATCATTATTTATTATAACTCATATGCCGGTACATAACTATGGACAAAGAGTTTATAAATCTTTGAAAACGATGCCACAATATGACTATAAGTTATACAGAAAAGTTATGCCCCTTGAAATAACTTTTACAGAGTTAAGTCCCCTGAGATATATGAAATTATAATGAAAAATGGAAAATTAAATAATATTGGGTAAGCAGCCGATTTCACACTAAAGAAATATGACAGTGGGCTGCGCTGGAATGAAAGGAAGACGTGTAGAAAATTTCATCTCAATCTGATGGGCCGTTCGCGAGCGCATAAAGGACATATGGACATACAGACAGACAGAGAGACGGAGATCGCCTTTTATATATAAGATAAGAGGCGGCGAAGACGGGGTGGCATGAGAATGTCTAATTAACCCCGTAGAAAACTGTAGCTGCACAATTGAACCAATCATAAAAAATACACAAAGGGACTGGCATGTCTTGGTTTAGGGTACATGTCTCACTGGGAAATGAATGTCAGCAACAACCGAAGATGAATCACTGTGTATTTTGTTGCTTTGTTTGATGATGTATGAAACTAAAATGCATGCACTTTATTATTTGTTAAGAAACTGAATTATTCATTTAGATTGATAGAAGTACTTACGATAGGGCTCCAAAGTGCATATCTTAACCACGTTATTGTCATCTGTCAGACATCGGAACAGGGTTTCATTGGACCTGGCACTTCTGATGTCCAGTGTAAACTGTGGAACTCCTGATGAATTTAGAACGGTCCCGTTGTATACCGGTGACATGTGATTTACACAATTGCCGGCCAAAGGACAGGTGGACACATTTTCATACGTGAAACCCATCCACACCTGCCAGGTTAAAGAATGTATGCTACCTTGAACTGGACACTCAAGGTGTGTGCTTTGTCCTTTCTCCACAATCACATGGCAACCCGGAGCTGAAATTATAAAGACACATGTCTCTGCTTGCATCCTCACACTTTTCTTCCTGTAAATAAATCACTAAAGACGAAGAAACGACAAAGACATGAAGAGACGAAACAACAGTAACTAACATCAAGGACTGGCCAGACAATAATCGAATATCACACAAAAGCAGATCTAACCTTCGATCACAGTAACGTGAGGCGAGCGTCTGTCCATTAAGCAACTGCGCCTCCGTGATTAGGAGTCAATTGGTAGACATTCTGTACTGATAAACTTGTAGGTGCAAATGCAGTAATTACGTTACAGCCAACATGAGTAAATCATGTTCATATCTGATGTCTGCGACTCGCCCTACCTCACTCCATACATAGTTCCTTGAAATACTACACATGGGACATGTGAAATGTTCTATTGTTGCATTCATACCAGTAGCATTACTTTAAACTGATAGATTACGTGCCATTTCCTCACTGAAGACTGATTATAATAAGTACCCAAACATCATGCTAGCGTTGGCTTATATATGTACGCAAATATATGTTTCGAAGTTGTCCACCCACCTGAAGCGGTGTCTTCCTCTTGTGCACTTACTCTCTAGATTTCATTCTTGCTCTTTCTTAAACAACGAACAACGTCTCTTCCCGTAACCGAAGTGAAATAACTTACTTCAGTAGTAATGTCGTCGTATATTATTTCTAATGTATTTTTTCACTTACAATGTTTATATCAAATAATGCATTCCTGCTTGCCTTTTCTTCAAGCCATGATATTCCTCCCGATTTGTCCAAATAACCATATCATGAAAGCTTCCATTGTATATTCAAAATGCTTATTCATTGTCCATATTTCGCTACCATACAATAATACAGAGTAGGTAACACCTCCACACTATTAACGTTAACTTCCAACTTAGCTTTTTAGACTGAATGTAAACAAAAACCATTTTTTTTAAAAAATAAATAAAAACCTTTACTTGCATGTCCTTTACAAGACGTCGCAATAAGCCCCGGCATTTTAATGGCTGTTTGTGATTCACTATACCATTTTTACGTTCAGTAGTTTGCCATTGATTTATGAACGACCGACGCCTCATACCATCGAATTCAGTGCAACGAGGTCTACTTCTAAATCGCCCGCACCTAATTTCGAACCCTCGACCTGGTGTACCGAGGATTTATGAAACCTGTTCACTGCTCTTAAGCCAACACCCCAGTTTATAGATTGAGTAGGAAATGAAAACAGTGTGTTATGTGTAACTGTTACGAACAAGTGACATATCGTAAATATAGACACGTGTGCATACCTTACAACGAAATCCACACCGGTAAAGCAAATCACAGAGGGAGGAGTTTTTATTTTTTATTTTTTCAAATAATAAAATAAAGATAAATTTCACTGCGACAAAGCAAACAACATTTCATTTATACTAAGTTTCATCAGGAATAACACAAATAGAACTAAAGAAAAACATACAATTAGAAACTTTAATAATAATAAAACACAAATCATTCGTTGTTAGGAAGGCGGTGCAGAAGTTCATTGGTGAAAGGTGCCGCATAAGTAAATGTGGAGCCGAAGGTGTGCAAACAATTAGATGTGGATATACAGAGGGGAGACATCAGAGTTATACAGTGGCATGCACAACAATATTGATACCCGCTGCATGGATGCATCCCAATAAGTTGATGAACCGGCTGCTAATTGTAAACCTTATTAGAGAAACATGACTTCGATGCTGTGGCCCATACATCGTCGACTCCGTTGTTCTGTTTGTGTTGTTTACCGTTGTGGAGATGTAAGGTGTGTACACAATGTTTAGTAAATCTCCCTTCTCGCAGATGTTACACATAACTAACTGTTTTTATTTCTTACTGTATATAGCCTGCTGCCGCCGTTACTTCTCTTATCTGTTATTATTTAGTTTGAGTAGCTGTTTAATATTGCGTATTGATATTTTACAATTTATATTCTTTCCCCCCTTATGGTTGGCTTATACAGAAAAAGTATACATGAACGTTTAAACTGTATTACTTTAGTTAAGTTCTTAGGATACCGTAGACCAAGAAGAAACAAGAAATACCGACATTCTAATAAATGTTAACTTCGAAGAAATCTTTATGTCTCGGAGATTGTAATATTGTTGCCATATTAAAATGAATGTGAGTCAAACTGAAACAATGAGCTCTAATTTATTATCGTAACGAGACATTTACTCCAAATGTGGAGGTCAGCATGGCCGATTGGATAATAACGCTTGCTCTTTAATTTCAGGTGTACTGATGATGAGATAGCGATTTCAGCCCTTACACCGGTCGTTCATTCATTCATTCAGAAGCATGCCTTTTGCAGGACCTCTCTCCCATAACAACCTTCCGGAAAACCTCTCGATCATAAGCAAGATGTCCCGCTTGCGATACACCGGTCAGTTGGGCTAAATTGTTGACTTCTCGTCCTTGACTTTGGGTCGTAAATTACAAATACTAATTTAAAAAATTGGTTAGCCTGATGGCGAGTGACACTGGTAATATGGAAAGCAAATGCACACGAAAACATCAGTCCAGTGCACTAGAAACAATAGCACGTGTTTAGGCCACCCTTGTGTTCAAAGCGATCGAACAAACAAAAAACAAAATCTCCACAATATGAGTTGCAAAACTGAATTTTCACCGTGCACGATAAGAATTAAACAAACATACTTGCAATGAGAACTACTATCACACATGAAATACTTACATGTAAACTTAGGCTTATATGTGAGGCCCAAGCGTGCATTCGTTGGGTTAATGCCACTACATTCATATGTGACATCAGGATCTTTATATGGATAAATTGAAGATAAGTCATTCATAATTAATTAGACAGTTCACATCATTATGCTGTATAAACTCGTTATATTGTGTTATATCGAACAGTCATGCATGCAGCAACATAAACCTTCGGAGAGTTAAATGGCGCTGTGGCTTGCACGCTTGCTAATCCAGTGGTCAACATATCAAATCCCCATCAATACGGAGTTTCTTTGTTTCATTTTTATTATCATCTCAGCTATATCCAGCCAAATATGAGCTCCACAATTTCTTGGAAAGTAAATGTGGAAGTCGTGATATTGACAGCATGACCCATCGATTCCTTATTGGTATATAATGGCCAGCACCATAAACAAACAAGTCTCAAGGCGAGGGGAATGTGTCCCTTACTTGTGACTATCTGCATAATAATTTGAAGCAGCGGATGGCTGGTGTCTCAGATTGCCTGTCTCAAACATGATGGGATATGTGTTCGATCCTCTGGCTTTTCACAAGAAACCTCGAAAGGCAAGTCGTGGATGCATCTTTCAGGACAGCCGACATATAGTTGTTGGTTATGGTCTCAAGTTTCGCGACGGTAGGCAGATGATATCTTTAACGGGACAATGGCTACGGTCACCGAACAATATAGTCACTGCCAGGAAGGAAAGCAACGGCAAACTACCGTCTTTAAAGATAATTTTAAAGTTTATCATTATTCGTCAAATCACAGAACGTCACAAGAAATGGATAACAACATTGGAATTGGCATCATGGATTGTTAATATGTTAGGAATATATGAGATGAAATTGAAAGAGACAGGGGTTAAGACCGTGGATGTTTAGGGGGGGGGGGGGGGGGGGATGTTGATATAATCTGGGGGAGAGAAAAGACAAAGAGGTTTAGCAATATTCTTCGATCATCATCATCATCACCATGTGACATGCGAATATGCGTAGGCGGTCATGTTTCGCCATATCACGCGATCACCAGAGTCATGGATCAGGTCCGTGTTCTTGTCTCGACCATCCACGTGACCAAGCCATCCAGTTTTACTGCTCTGCGTCCCCCTTGTTCTCTTCTCCTCGATCTTGGCTCTTGTCACCAAGTTCTATAATTTATTTCGTCTCATAACGTTGCAACAATTTTTGACTGTCTACATCTAACTTAACCTAATCAGTTTACGGTTTTCATTTGCTTCTTGTAGGACTTTGCGATTGATTTTTCTGTCTTTCCATTGTATTCTTCATTATTTTCCTCAGAAACCACATTTCCACAGCCATAAGATATTTTTCAGCTTGTCTGCTCAATAACTACGCTTCACATCTATACACAAGTACAGGCTCTACGTAGCACCTCAACAATATTTTGTATCGTTGCAAATGGCATCTGTTTATTAGTCAGTATGTTTTCATCTTGAAAAAGGTTACATTCGCATGCGATTCGTGTTCTAATCCCTTCAAGGTATCTACCATCAGATGTTACGACTGTTCCGAGATAATTGTATCGATTCACCTGTTTAAGAACATTCCAAGTCACTTTTACATTACATTGTGGTATTTACTTCTTCTTAGTGACTACCATAATAAGTGTCTTCTTGTAACATAGCAAGTCACCTCAATGAATCTTCTTGGGTGGTCGGTCGTCAGAAAAATTCACACAACTGTAGTAATCAGGACAATAGAGGAAAACCTCTCGCTGCATTATATCACGTACTGGGGTAAACCAGTGTTAATTACAGGTGTGGTAAGATTACCCGGAGGAATGTCTGTGCAGCTGGAGTATAAACATACTAGACCAAATGTATGGGCAAATTACGTCCTGGGATGTTACTTGTTACGAAGTATTTTCTTATCAGCAGTGAAAGAATAAAAACTGTCATGTACTTAATTATTAGAGATGTGCGGAAACAATGGCAACCTTGAAATAACCTAACAAGCGAATGGAAATTTATAGCAGGAAACTTCCTGAAATGTTAGTATGAGTGGATATCACTGTTTACCTAATAGCCAGGGGACGCTAACTAATGGGTTTCTCTATCTTTAAATACCTGAGGCGATTGGATTCTGGAGTTCAGATGGCATACTCTGAGTGCAAGTCAGTACATTGGGTTACTTTAATTCTTACATTCATGAGTTGAGGTGAATTTCTGGAAATAGGATAAGTGACAACTTATAAGTTAACATCAACAGTGCTTGTTATAACTATTGCGGAAAACTGTGAACCATTCATTACTTCTCTGTAATGTGTACGATGCCGTTTAACTGGTGACTTCGTCTTAACAAGTGCATTTGCTATGAAGATATCTATATTATATCGTGTTTACTAACAGTTCTATTTTCTGTCTGGTGTTTTATTCGTTATTTTATTATCTCCTTTGTTTATTACATATTCTTACTGAGATGAAATTTTACTATGTCAGATGTATTATTCGTTACTTTATTATCTCATTTGTATATTACGCGTGCTTAATGCGATAATATTTTACGAAATATGTGCAACCATCTACACTGTAAGATGGTATCGCCAGAACTTTGTATGAATACCATCATTATCTGGATTCCATACAGTGATCTAGGCAATTTGACAGGGGCATTTTATGAATAGTTGCGAAACTTATTGCAAGAAAATGAAGGTGCATATCAGTATACAACAGTATAGGGAGTGCTAGCATCATGGAGGAGTGGTTACACAGCTATCTGATTCCCTTGCCGAAGCCTTGCAAAGACCACAAATTCAGGGATATCGAGTTCAATCATACAGAATACAATAGGCAAGCTGCTGGAGAAGTTAATTGCCAGGAAAATATCAAGCCAGCTAGAGAGGCAAGGTGTTTTCCCATCTACCCTGGGTGGGTACCGTCCAAAAAGAGAAACCTGGACGAATGTAGCAGTGTTTGCCCATGATGTCTATGAAGGTTTCCACTCAGGCATTGACACCTTTGCTGCAGCGATTAATCTTTAAGACGGGTACAACGTTGGATTTTTTAATGTTTCAGCTTCTTGAACTAAACGTAAGTCCATTCCTCCTTAGTTGGATCGCTGCAGCCCTCTTCCAACGGAAAGTAGTTTTTAGATGTGACAGTTGGACTTTGGAACCAACAACAATATATCCTGGCCTACCACAGGGATCACCATTATCTCCAGTACTGTTCAACGCCTACACAGTGAGAATCACCAGGGAGCAGATCACTGGACCTGGTAGGACCTTGTCATATGCCGAAGATGTTTTAGTGTATCGCCAGGGCAAGGATAAAGAGCAGGTTGCTGTGGAACTACAAACCGAACTCATTCGCATAAGTACTTGGTGTGATGAAGCTGGGGCAATGGTCAACCCAACAAAGGCAACAGTGACTTGGTTCTCGTTGAATAATCATATTGTCAACACTCCAACACCAACTGTAAAGCTGTGTTCAGAGACGGTGGAACGAACGCAGGAATGAATTACCTGGGGATACGGTTTGATCGAAGCCTTGCTTATAATGAGCACATAGACCAGGTGATAACAAAGGCCAAGCGGGGTTTGGCTGCGATGCGGGTGATGGCGGCAGCAAAATGTGAAATAGAAAAACTATAGAAACTAGATAGAAAATGCAGAAAAGAAAATCCGGCTGCTGTGGAGGCTGAAGTACAAGCGTTGATTTTCGAGAATTCGCTAGACGGTGATGCTGTCATCTACACAGATGGGTCGGTCGTCCGACATGTGAGAAGCTCATGGGCCTTTACGGCTCGGGCCGGAGGGAGAATTGTGAAGGAGGACTCTGGTGCTTTCACTGAAACCACAAGTAGCCTGACTATGGAAGTCATGGCAGTAAGTAAAGCAATAACATTGCTCGAGACACAGACAATCACTAGGGCATGTTTCCTTAGCGACTCAATGAACATGATCAAGAGGATAGAGATGGGGTGGGCCCGAAGAGAATGGTTGCTGTCTCTGGAGCGGTCTCGGCTGACAAAGATTAGTTTCATCTTCGTGCCAGGGCATGCGGGAGTACAAGGAAAGGAGCGGGCTGACAAGCTCGCAGATGAAGCTACGGTGGAAGGCGGACGCGCCATGGACCAGGCTGACATTCTGAATGCTCTACGAGAAGTAAGACTTTTTTCGTGAACCAAGTGATGACTGTGAATCTACGACCATGGCCACATTGAGAACAGCAAATTAAAAGAGGGGTGGCCAAACAAGAACGCTACGCAGGAAGCCAAAGAATATTGATAAACCAACACAGAACTAGTGTCGTTAGCCACTACACACTGCGGGATTTGCTGAAGATGGGATACGAGCACTTATGGACTGAATGGTTCTATGTCCAATGAGGATGATCTGTCGACTAACTAACTAACGAAGGTGCATGTCTAGTTAGACACGGGATGATAATACTGATGTTATCAGTGTTTTGTGTGAATATTCATCGCATTATCTCATTGAACCGGACCAGATGATGTAAAGACCTGATCTTAGGGATAGGAAAATGTTAAAGAGAAGATGATGTATGGACGTATTGTGCGATTATGGTGTCCTTAACCGACCGCAAGCAGCATATAGCAAAATCCACAATGACAACCTCAAATGGATATCTGGCGAATGTGGTATTACTGTACCCAACTTTCTGATGACGGGCAAATGTTTATTGTTCTTTTCTTTCAACAGAGGTGGTTTTTGCCTACGTGTTTCCCTACATAAATGTTCCCCAGTAATTGCTGAAGGATCTCACCTTTCTACAGAAGCAAAGAGGTTAAAAAGAGGTAGACCTTATATCAGCTACTTACTACTCGGAGCCCAACTGTTCCGACACCAAGAACTGCACACTTAAAGCTTAGTACAAACAAACGAATCATACTACCCATTGCCATTAGCCTATCAATATAAAGGAAAGAAAGACTATTAAAAGACTGTACCACCCATCCTACTACACCAGAGACTATATTCTGCAGCGGAGTAACGTAGAGATGGGCGGTTATCGTCATTCGTTGTGCTATTATCATGTGTATTGTTTCGTCACATAACCATTGTTCACATCATCTCAATCATCCATTATAATCTCTGAAACGTATCAAGAAGAAGTTATTTCATTCTTTTATCCAAGTTACACGTGTGTATAACTGTGTTACATATTAATGCTTTAGTGCTAAAGACAATATCTGAGGGCATCATAACTTAGTATCAGGATACCTATGTGGCAGGAATATAGTAGTAGTAGGCCTCTTTCAGTCCTAAAGGACTATAGAGTTGTGACGCTTGGGAGGTGCCTGGCAGCACCGCTGGTAACTGTATAGTCCAATGCGAGAGTGACAATCCCTGTCACAGTTTCCGCATCTATAAGACGAGGCAAGTCCCGCAGTAAGTGTCTGCGTTTTAAGCCTGTGCTGCCTATCCTCAGTTTGTTGGATCAGATTGCGCTCAAAGAGTACCAGTCCGTTTCGTACATCCCTTCTCCAGGAGCATTTGTCTGTTGCAGCTCTTTCCCACGTGTTTGGATCTATTCCAAGGGTTTTCATATCTTGTTTACACACATCCCTATATCGCATTTGGGGTCTTCGGTTGGCCTCTTTCTTGTGGCTAGTTCTCCGAATAGGAGATCTTTGGGAATACGTTCAACCTCCATTTGAGATACCGGAGGCGTCTCTGCTTGAGGAGGGTGTGCACTGTCGTGATATCTGCTCTTTCAAGCACATGTTTGTTTGTTATGTGGTCTTTCCATGTTATGCCCAGGATACGTCTCAGACATCTCATGTGGA
Organism: Cepaea nemoralis; assembly: GCA_014155875.1. Taxonomy (NCBI): domain Eukaryota; kingdom Metazoa; phylum Mollusca; class Gastropoda; order Stylommatophora; family Helicidae; genus Cepaea; species Cepaea nemoralis. Next base: position 26,670 of record JACEFZ010016619.1, read on the forward strand.
AGGAATTCAACTTCTTTTCATGTCTTGAGTATAGAGTCCAGGATTCCGACCCCATAGAGTAGTGTTCTAACAACACAAGCTTTATATACTTGAGCTTGTGTACGCTCTGTTAGTCTATTATTCTCCCAAACTCTTTTAGCTAGCCTGGAAAATCTTGTGGCTGCCTTTCCAATGCGTCTGTCGATTTCTGTCTCTAAATAAAGATTATCTGATATTGTCGAACCCAAATACACAAACTCGTGGACGACCTTCAATTCGTAATTAGAAATTTTGATTGACGGAGGCGCACCAGCATCTTGTTCCATCACCTGTGTTTTATTTAGGCTAATGGTGAGCTCAAAGTCTTCGCAGGCGGCTGCAAAACAATCTATGAGCCTTTGGAGATCTTCTGCTGTATGAGCAGTCAGTGCTGCATCATCTGCAAAAAGTAGTTCTCTTACTCATCTTGAACTTATTTTGGTCTTTGCTTTGAGTCTTGATGGGTTAAAAAGTCTGCCATCAGATCTTGTGTGGAGGTATATGCCTTCAGTGGCAGTTTCAAATGCCTGCCTTAAGAGAACGGTGAAGAAGATACCAAAGAGTGTAGGAGCAAGCACGCAGCCCTGCTTTACTCCGCTGCTGATGCTGAATGACTGGGATGTTGAGCCGTCAAATAAAATGGTCCCCTGCATGTTTTCGTGGAATGATTTCATGAGACTAAGAAGGGTTGGTGGACATCCAATCCTTTCAAGGACCTTAAAAAGGCCGCTTCTGCTCACGAGGTCAAATGCCTTTGTGAGGTCGATGAAGGAAATATATAATGGCTTCCTCTGTTCTCTGCACTTCTCTTGGAGCTGCCGGAGTGATAAAATCATATCGATGGTGGACCTGTTGGGTCTAAATCCGCACTGCGATTCGGGGTAGATTCTTTCAGCAAGAATAAAATCTTTTATGGATTACTCTGGCAAAAATCTTGCTTGTAATGCTGAGTAGGGAAATGCCGCGATAGTTTTTGCAGTCGCTTCTGTCGCCTTTGTTTTTATAAAGGGTAACGATGTTTGCGTCTTTCATATCTTGTGGTACTGATTTTTCTTTCCAGCAGAGCTGAAATATTGCATACAGTTCTGGGATGATTGTTTCTTTGCTACATTTTAAAATTTCAGCTGGAATACTATCTTCTCCAGGTGCCTTGCCGTATTTGAGAGAGTCTAGTGCTTCGCTGATTTATGTGAGGCAAGGTTCGTTATCCAGGGCATGCATGGCGGACTGTTGATCGATGGCTTCCAGAGCTTCTTCGCTGACAGTGTTATCCACTGAGTATAGCTCTCAGTAGTGTTTTACCCAGCGATCCATTTGTTTCGCTCAATCTTTTATGATTACCCCCTCAGTTGATCGTAAAGGAGCCATCTTATGTTTTGATGGACAGACAGCTTGCTTGATGCCCTCATACATTCCTCTTATGTTTCCAGTGTCTGCACAAGTTTGAATTTGAGCAGAGAGCTGTAGCCAGTATATATTCGCACATCTTCTTGTCATCTGTTATACTCTATTTCTGGTCGTACGCAATGCCTGCAGTGTTTTCTCTGAAGGTGATGTTTTATACATTGAGAATGCATGTCTCTTTATCTCTAGGACTGGGAGTATTTCTTCAAAGTAGGCTTCAAACCAGTCGGTTGACTTAATTTGCTTCTTGCCAAATGTTGATAGTGCTGTATTGTAGATGGTGTCGCGAAAATGACTCCATCTCTCAGTGGAATTTCGGTTTGTGGGGCCAGGCAGAGTATCCGCTAGAGCCTGCATGAATTTGTTAACCTTCTCTTTATTTTGGGTGCCACTGGTGTCAATGCGTGGTCTTCCTTCTGTTCTGCTTCTGTAGATTCTCTTGGGCTTTATCTTCACCTTGCTGGAGACGAGTGAATGGTCGGTGTCGCAGTCAGCACTGTGATAGCTGCGAGCCAGCCGTACATTGCGGCGGTTGTTGCGTTTAGTGAGCACCAGGTCGAGTTGGTGCAAGTTCTTTGATCTGGGTTGCCTCCATAACACCTTGTGTTGAGGATCGTGTCAAAGAAGGTGCTGGTTACGCACAGTTTATGGCGGCTGCAGAATTCCAAGAGACGTTGTCCATTGTCATTGATCTTCCCAAAGCCAAACTGTCCTAGACATGAAGGCCAAGATTTGTGGTCAGAGCCAACCCTGGCATTGAAATCACCCAGGATAAAAAGATGTTGTTTCTCTTGTGTTTCACTGACTTCTTTGCTAAGGTCGTCATAGAACTTGTCTTTAGATTCTGATGCTGCAGTTAGTGTTGGGACCTAAACGCTTATAATACTAACTGGGCCTGCCTCTGTCTGGAGTTGGAGCTTCAGTATTTTTTCAGTGCCATCACTTGGTGGTATGATGGAATTAAGCAGCTTGTTTCTGATAGCGAAGCCAACTCTATGCTCCCTGATCTCTCCGCACGGTTTGCCATGCCAGTAGAAAGTGAAGTCCCTCTCCTTGATGCTTCCAGATTCTTGGGGTGTGGTCTCTTGCAGGGCGACAATGTCTATCCCCAGTCTTAGTAGTTCGTTGTTTATCACTGCAGTTTTGCGGGCATCCACAATCTCGTTTAGATCGTCTGAGATGCCAGGGGTCGTGGTTCTTACGTTCCATGTTCCCAGCCTTAGGGTCGGTTGTTTTGTTTTTTTCTTGTTGCTAGGTGTATAGATTGCGGTCCATGTGTCAGAATTTTTCCCCAAAGCTCCACACACTCTCATGAGCATATGAACCGTGGCGAGACAACACCTTATTGACTGGGGGCTGCCCAGCTTAGGCGGGCGGTAGCTGTCTAGTGAGAAACGATGATCTCTCCCACGGTCGGGAGTAGCCCCTGGCGCCTTGCTCTACGCCAATCGAGCATTAAGACTTATAACCGGCAAATGCTGCTTCTCGCGTTGTGTCACCGCTTTACGCGGTGCTGAAGTGACCTCTTTAGGGCACAAGCCTGGGCAATGGAAATCGGAGAACCAGCTTTTGCCCAGTAGCAAGTTCCCCCTCTCCACGTCGCCGATGTTGACCAAGGGAAAGGCAGTAGCCAAAGCAACTTGGCATCGGTGCCGTCGCAGGATTTGCCAGAACTATGTTGTTTACAGCATGGAAATGCCTTAGGGACTCCATCTCCGGATTTGTCCTCAGGGTTTACTCTCGAAGCCTTTGCCATATGGGTATACCCGCAAGGCAGCGGGGGATTGAGATTTAGAATTCCCTTTTAGAAGAGATACCAACCAAGGCTGACGAGCCTCCTCTGCCCGGGAATCAATAAGGAGGGAAGTCTACCATTCTTCCTTCCTGGCAGTGACATACTGATCGGATGACCGTAGCCATTGTCTCTACTGAGAGATCCTCTGCCCACCGTCACTGACTTGAAACCGTAACCAACAACTATCTGTCGGCTGCTCCCAAGTCCAATCCACCACCTGCTTCCATGGTTTCACGTTACCCTGTTGGGGGGAGGACTAAACGGGTACCCCACCTTGCCCAAGTGTGTCCCGTAGGCTAGTGGGGGGAAGGAGACACCTTACGTCTCCTTTGATAGGGGATACCCCTATCCCGCTTCCCTAAGGAATATAGTAATCCTCGGTTATTACAAGAGTCGTATCCTCCTCTCTGACGGCAGTGCCTTTCCTGTGCTCTCTTGGCCTTCTACCTGAAAATCTTACGTGATCCCTTAGTGTAATAAGATTTGTCTGATCCAGTTCATTCAGGAGTTCGCATGTATGGTTTCCTTTTAGTAGTCGGCAACCACTATTTGGGGGACATATATATCTCTCCACTCAAACTACAAGCCACACATCTTACATTTTAATTCTTCTTCTTCTTCTTCTTCTTCTTCTTCTTCTTCTTCTTCTTCTTCTTCTTCTTCTTCTTCTTCTTCTTCTTCTTCTTCTTCTTCTTCTTCTTCTTCTTCTTCTTCTTCTTCTTCGTCGTCGTCGTCGTCGTCGTCGTCGTCCTCGTCGACGTCGTCGTCGTCGTCGCACAGCCTTCTTCTTCTTCTTCTTCTTCTTCTTCTTCTTCTTCTTCTTCTTCTTCTTCTTCTTCTTCTTCTTCTTCTTCTTCTTCTTCTTCTTCTTCTGAGTTCATTAGGAGTGTTTTTTTTCCAGACGTAATTGCGGTGTGTCCGGTTATGCGCCCTTAGGCCAACACATCCGACTTTGGTGGTCGTTTGTTGACCGGGTTAGACTTCCCGGGTGTTTCTCACTGTTGTGGTGCCGTCCACATCTCAGCTGGTCAAGTTAGAACGGTCTAAGACGTCACGGTCAACCCTCAAGTGAGAGCAGGACAGACCATGGGCATTTCTCGCCATCCAAGGAGGCTTTCATAATTGCAGAGCCAACACATAACGCGCTCTGGTATTGGGCTCACTCAAGGGGTCGTCACGTCCTACGCATGGCTGCTTCACTTCCTCACTTCCGTATATTGCCATTTTGTTCGCTACTGGCCGCTTCCCACGCTAACCAGGAATTGTCAGTCTGCAAATGTCATCCACTCAGCAAGCTTTTGGAGGGCCACCCCTCAAACGAGGGCGAAACTCGAGTATAGTGCTTCCATATTGACGTGGATAGGCCTTAGGTTCATACCAGAATACGATCAGCGTTGCCAGTAGTGGGTTGTGCTCAATATTTAAAATTCAAATCCCGAAATAACCAAATAAATCAATTTGATTATTGCTCATTGGATTTAGATGGCCTGGTGTTCCTTGCCAGTGAGAAGTTCTGATCGTTTCGGGTCCACATCGATTGACGGACGTCAGTCGCGGCGAATAGGCAATCTTGAGCATAACCTATGATGGGTGACGTTGTAATATTCTATTATGATAATTTGGCTGTGTGTCCAACGTGTGCCGCGTGGTTACACACCCGCTTCACACGCCGGTGATCCGGGGCTTGTTTCCCGATCCGGTCAGGGATATGCACTACTGACGAGCTCAAACGAGGGCGAAACTCGAGTATAGTGTTTCCATATTGACGTGGATAGGCCTTAGGTTCATACCAGAATACGATCAGTGTTGCCAGTAGTTGGTTGTGCTCAATATTTAGAATATGGAATAGTTAGTTGGTTAGTTAGTCGACAGATCATCCTCATTGCACATCGAACTATTCGTTATATAAATATACACGTTTTGTATCATTTCCATCCTTTCTATATGCTTACGGCTGATAGTCAGGATCGCCATCGCATACTCAAAACCAGACATAACCAGCCCCTCGTATAGAAGACATAGATGGCGTTGCTCACAGATTGCTGCCGCCATCATCCGCATCGAAGCCAAACCCCGCTTGGCCTTTGTTATCACCTGGTCTATGCGCTCATTATAAGCAAGGCTCCGATCAAAACGTATCCCCAGGTAATTCATTGCCTGCGTTCTTTCCACAGTCTATAAACACAGATTAACAGTTGCTGTTGGAGTGCTGACAATATGATTATTCAAAGAGAACCATGTCACTGTTGCCTTTGTTGGGTTGACCATTGCCCCAGCTTCATCACATCAAGTACTTATGCGATTGAGTTCGGTTTGCAGTTCCACAGCAACCTGATCTCTATCCTCACCATGACGATACACTAAAACATCGTCGGCCTATGACAATGTCCTCCCCGGTCCAGTGATCTGCTCGCTGATGATTCTCACCGTGTAGGCGTTGAACAGCACCGGAGATAATGGTGATCCCTGTAGTAGGCCAGGATATATTGTTGTTGGCTCCGAAATCCACCTGCCATATCTAAAAACTACTTTCCGTTGGAAGAGCGATCCAACTAAGGAGGAACGGACTTATCTTGAGTTCAAGAAGCTGAAACATTAGAAAATCCAATGGTACACTATCGTACGCGTCCTCAAGATCAATCGCTGCAGCAACATGTTCAATGCCTAAATGGAAACCTTCATAAACATCAAGGGCGAAAACTGCTGCATTGGTCCAGGTTTCTATTTTGGGACAGTACCCTCCTAGGGTAGGTGGGAAAACACATTGCTTCTCTAGCTGGCTTGATATTTTTTCTTGCAATTAACTTCTATAGCAGCCTGCCTATTGTTTTCTACATGGTTATTACTCGATATCCCTGAATTTGTATGTGATCTTTGCCAGGCTTCGGCAGGAGAATCATATAGCTGTGTAACCACTCCTCCTTGATGCTGGCACTCCCTATACTGTTGTTGTACATGTCTGCTAGTTTCTCTAGGTCGTTGTCTGTACACATATTGATGTCGTCATATCGTATGCCATCTGGCCCTGGAGCGCTGTTTTTTTATCGTCGAAGCACAGTCTTGATTTCTATCACTGTCACTGTGTCTTCATCCGAAATGTTATGGGCCTTACACCTGTCTGAGGTGACCTCCTTGGAAAGATTTCGACCTCTCATGTCTGTTTGGTTGCTCTGCTCTAGATAGCGTTCGAAGAAGGCTTTGCCCTTTTTCTCGTCAGCCCTCTGCCAGATGAGGTCGGCACTTTGGAAGTCAGAAATTCTCTTATTCTTGACTACCTCACTCATGCTTTTATGTAGTCGCCAGAACAATTTCAATGACTTGTCTGTGCTTATTCTTTGGCATACCTCTGCCCATTTTTCACTTTTAACGACCTTAACCAGTTTTTTTCCCGTTGAAATAGCTTACTTTTGTGTGCATCTATCCTTCTAAGTGCATGCGGGGGCCAGGATGGGCAACTATGTTCTTCTTGGCGTTTGACCATTTCCTTACAGCACTACGCTTATCCATCCGAGCCTTCTCCACCTCAAAATTCCACCAAGGTAGCTGCTCCCAGCTTTTTTTCCTGCCCTAAAGCTGTCTATGCTTGTCGCGCCTTATTTTACTCATCACAGCTTGCCCTGTACTGTCATTCTGAAAGTCTTGATCGTTGACTTGTGCTGCCTGGTTCTGCCTTTCTCCACCAATATGCTATAAGGGTGGTGGTCGCTGCCGTGGTACCCTAGGATAACCCATCTGCACACTGTAGTGAGTGAAGGAGAAACCAGCGCCAGATCAATAGCACTGTCCTCATCATCTGGGCGGCTTACTGTCCTGGTGACATAGCCACTGTTGATACAAACCAGGTCAATGGTTTCAAGTGCAGTCTCGAGCTTCTCGCCCTGTGTGCTGGAGGAAATGTTTCCCCATTATCTGCCTTTAGCGTTGAAATCGCCACATAAAATGACATTTTATTTCCGTGACCTAATATGTCGCTTAAGCACTGCCACTTCTGGGAATCCACAGTCGCGTTACGGGCATAAACATTAACCAACACGAATTGTAGACCGCATTGAACTCTAACCGCCTGTATTTGTATGTCGTCATTGTCCCAATTGGACATGTCTAGCTCTGAAGCCACCATATTGTCTCGAATGAGAATCGCCATTCCCAGGTGTCGCCTGTTGTAGAAACATTTGAAGTTGGCCATTTGGAATAGTTGGTCACCCAGTCTCGTCTCCTGGTGTGCTACAATGTCATTTCTGTAAACCAGGTTTTAGAGACTAGGGCTTCGTTGTTTTACGCTGGCGCAGTTCCAACATAGAATACGAGTATTCCTTAGGCCCAGACAGTCACATGTAAGTCAAAAACGTTTTACCCTACCTCCTATGACTTGTCGCTTGCGGCCACCACGGTGGCCCCGTCGCCTTGTTTTGTTGACTGCCGTCCTCACGGAACACACAAATTGTTCCGCCATGTTGAAAAGACCGAACACTACAGAACCACACACGCTGCGAAAATTCACTAAAGGATTGCTTCGCTCAATGCACGAAACTTCGTAGCATCGGCGCAGATATTGAGAAGAAACTCCTGGTTTTACATCCTAGAACACAAATTACACGTAGGAGATGAAAATATCCATGTCCTACGCGAAAATGGAACGGTCACACAAACAACACAACCGTCCTTCGCCACCTTGACCATTGCAAATGGAATAGACCAGGTTATCAGACTGCTGAACACAATATACGATACTGAAAATATACCTCCTGAATTATGTAATTTTATATTTATTGCCATCCCAAAGAAATTAGGAGCCTTAGAGTGTGATCAACTTCTAACAATTAGTATAATAAGCCACATTACGAAGATTGCGCTAAGAATTATCAAGCCAAGAGTTGGGATAAATATACAACCCGAAATAGGAGAAGACCAGTGTGGGTTTGTAGAAGGCGAGGGTACAGTAAATGCTTTGTATATATCGAGAACATTAAGTGAACGTTCTATAGAAGTAAACAAAGAACTACACCTTTGATTTATTGTCTACACAAAGGCTTTCGATAAAGTCAGACATGTCAACAGGATAAAGATGCTTGCAGATCCACAAATTGATGGGAAATACCTTAGAATTGGTAAAAAGCATATACTGAAAATATACAGTATATACTGTTTCTTTCTAGCTCGGCTTAGAACGGTTGATCGGCGGTCCGACAAACCACCATCGTAAAACTTCCCGTTGTTTCAGAACCAGAATTCTGGCTCTAAATGTTATGTTGCTTCGCTGAAATTTGTTGAATTCCAAGGATATTTCAAATTGGCTATTGGAACGTTAAAATCCAACCCACGTGTGTAGTGAAGTGTGTGTTGTGTTATGAACGGTTACAACCGGACCGGGATATTCTCAACGTGTTTCCTTCTAGCTTGGCTAAAGACGGTTTATCGACGATCCGACTAATCATTTTCCGTTGCTTCAGGATCAGTAAATGTTATAATGTGTCGCTCAAATATGTTAAACTCCAAGGATACTTTCAAGATTGGTTATTGGAATGTCAGAACTATGTACCAGACGGGGAAAACTACTCAGGTGTGTAATGTTATGAATGAATACAACCAAGAAATTCTTGGGGTTAGCGAGTGCAGAAGGACTGACTCAGGTAAGACAGTTCTCAACTGTGAACAAAAACACATAATTTATTCAGGAAGAACCGACAACCATCATTCGAACGGAGTCGCTATCATCATGTCAAAAAATGTAGAAAGATAACTGATCAGCTGGGAACCAGTAAATGATAGAATCATAACAGCGCGTTACCAAACGAAATATTTCAAGCTGACAATCATACAGTGCAACGCACCTACCAACGACGATACAGAAATCAACAAAGATAATTTCTATGAACAACTAATTGGTACCATCAACTCATCTCCCAAGCACGACATTGTTGTTGTAATGGGTGATTTCAATGCCAAGATAGGGTCTGACAATAAGGGTGTTGAGAGATATATGGGAATTCACGGCTTAGGGAATATGAACCAAAACTGAGAGAGATTACTAGAATTCTGTGAAATAGCAAATCTGATAGTAGCAAACTCTTTATTTCCGCACAAAGATATACACAACGTCACGTGGAACTCGCCTGATAGCATCACAAAAAATCAGATAGACCATTTTTGCATTAATGCCAAATTCCTTTCATCAGTACAAGACGTCAGAGCCTACAGAGGTGCAGATGCTGGCAGTGATCACAATCTCTGCATTGCCAAACTAAAAATAAAGCTCAAGACTCTGCACAGATCACCCAGAATTAAGAAAATAAACTCACAGTCCCTACTGACTAAAAACACCAACTCGCATTCAATTCAGAGGTACAAAGCATCTATGCTAACAAAGAAAGTATATCGAGCAATGCGAATATTAAAAACAACATTGAAGAAAATTGGAATTTCCTAAAAAATACCTCTCTAAATGCTGCAACAAACACATTCGGCTATGTACAAAGACAGAAGAAGAAGTGGCTGATCGATAACACCTGGACGAAGATACAAGAAAGAAAACAAGCAAAACTAACACTTCTTTCTGCAAAAGACACATCTACATATGAAACCCATAAGCAAAATTACTCTATGTTGGATAAAGAGGTGAAATCAAGCGCACGAAAAGACAAACAGAACTTTATTCACAGCCTTGCCTCCGACGCCGAAGCAGATGCCAGAACTGGAAACAACAGAGCCGTATTCCATCTTATGAAGCAACTATGCAATCACTCACCTACACCAAATATACCCATCAAAGACAAACAAGGCAATCAATTGTTATCCGATGACCTTCAAAAGCAACGATGGGCAGAACATTTCAAAGAAATATTAAATAGACCGCAGCCTGACACTGTTCCAAACCTGGATGGAGATATTACTATGCCCCCACTAGATGCCTCCTGCGAGTCATTCACCATGGAAGAGATTAAAGCAGCCATCAAACAATTGAAGAACAACAAAGCTGTTGGTGAAGATGAAATCTCAGGAGAAATGCTCAAAGCAGCAGACACCTTACAACGTTTGTTACAGCTGATCAATGAAATCTGGCAAAGCGAATCCCCACCACAACAGTGGAAAGATGGTGTAATTTTCAAACTGCCTAAAAAGGGCGATATGTCTGATTGCAATAATTGGCGTGGTATCACTCTATTATCAGTACCAGGAAAACTCTTTTGTAGCATGTTACTTGAGAGATTGAAAAAGGCGATAGATGAAAGGCTCAGAGAAGAACAAGCAGGCTTCAGACCAAAACGGGCATGCATTGACCACATTTTCACCCTCAGAATAATCATTGAAGACTCCGTAGAATTCCAGTCGTAATTAATCACCAACTTTGTCGACTTTCAAAAAGCCTTCGACAGTATCCGCCGTCATTCCTTTTGGAATCTACTTAACATCTATGGTTTTCCTACCAAATATACCAACGTCATAAAATCTTTCTACAAAGAACCACGTTGCTGCGTAAGAACAGAAACAGGCAACTCTGGCTGATTCTCTTTGGAATAGCTATCGATTGAGTCATGCGCAAATGCACAAACAACACAAATATGGGTATCCATTGGGTTGACAAAATTCTAGAAGACCTGGACTTTGCCGACGACATAGTGCTTTTGAGTTCAACACACCCGGATGCCCAAGAGAAAATAAACCACCTCCAAAATGTTTCAGAGCAAATTGGTCTCCAAATTAACACCAAAAAAATAAAGACTATTGATCTTACCAACAGTTCAGATGACACCAAATTGAACAGGTACGTTCTTGAAAAAGTCAACAGCTTCACATACCTAGGAAGCAAAATGACATCTACATGGGACTCAACACCAGAAATATACTCTAGAATCGCACTGGCATCTAGTGCCTTCAATAAACTGTCAAACATCTGGAAGACAAAGACACTCAGCAAACACACACAACTTAAAATCTTTAACTCTTGTGTGATTCCAGTGTTAACGTATGGATGTGAAAGTTGGAAATCAACGGTAGCTTTAGATAAAAAATTAGACAATTTTGAGAACAAATGTCTTAGAAGACTTCTAAACATCCACTGGACAGACTTCAGAACTAATTCGCAAATAAGACAAGAGACTAAGCAAGATACAGTATCCAATTTCATAAGAAGACGCCGTTGGAACTACATCGGCCATGTACTCAGAATGGACAAGACAAGACTCCCCTACCAAACCCTCATATGGTCACCGGTAGGGAAAAGAAAACGGGGAAGACCAAGAGAGACCCTGCGTAGAACCATCATTAGAGAAGACAAGATCTACAACAGGTAGCAGCGAACCGCCAGGCATGGAGAGTCAGGACTTCTGCTCTATGCGCCGCCTTAGGCTCAAGAGGAAAGACTAACTAACTAATATACTGAAAAAAACAAGCTGTTATAATAATTTTTATTATTTATTTATTTTAATTGTGTGTGGATGTGAAGCGTTAACAATGAGCAGACGAGCTGAAAAACATATAAGGCTGTGAAAATGTGGCTTCTGAGGAAAATGCAAAGAATACCATTGACAGACATTAAAAAAACGAATGACCAAGTCCTACAAGAAACAAATTAAAACCGTAAACTCATTAGAGAAATTTGACGAGGACAGTCACATTTTTGGCTATGTTATAGGAAGAAAAAAATTGGAGAATTTGGTGACATCTCGAAAGTTTGAGGGGAAGAGAACAGGGGGAAGGCAGTGAAGTAAATACCTGGATGGCTTGGCCACATGGTATGGTTCAGGCAAGAACACTGAGCTGATCCTCGACTCATGTTAGTAATCGGATGCTATGGCGAAACATGACCGCACATGATATAAGTCTATACACAACATGGCAACTGATTGGGCTACCGACATTTCTACTTCAATGCAGAAAAGACTCTTCCGGGACACATCAGCAATGGTGCGTGTGTCATAATGAAAACAACACGCGCGTGCACACACATACACACACACACACACACACACACACACACACACACACACCACACACACACACACACACATACGCACACACATATTAATGCCATCTTCAGTGTTTAAGGACATTCAGTAATGTTGCTTGATTGTCTTTATTGTTGAAGTTTTAGTAATTAGTTATTTCACATGAATAGTTCATAGAATTATTAGTCATTTCAACTGTTTTGGTTATTAATTTCTTATATCTTTGTCTCATACTGGGCATTGTGTTGGTGCCAGGTGACAATGAAAGGCTTAATTCTGTGGAGAAACATCTAGCAACTTAGGCCGTGTCCAAAACACTCTGCCTGACTAAAATACCCCCTGGTTACATCTTAATATACATATATGGACATAATTGATCGTGCAAACGTAGAGTTATTTGGGGAGTTCATGTATGCAACAATATCCTCAAAGAGATGATACATTTGCACCGGGTCTGGAGATAGGATTCTGCAATAAGTTTATTCCACTAGATCAAATCTTTTCAGGGCATAGGACATCCTGAACACCGATGTAAAGAACTTCAGAGTGAACAGTAAGTCTTACATAGGATACACATTCAATCACCCAACCAACCACCTAGCCAACAAATTAAATATCAGCCAGCCAGACAATTAATTAATCAACCAAATGTTATCTACGGTTACTAAATCAATTGTAACATTCTGTTTTAAATAAACCAAGCAACCAACTTTTATCTACGGTCACCATATCATCTGTAACAAGCTGTATTATAAAAACATATGTTCGTACTGACCTGATGAGTTGTAAATAAAATTCAATATTGAGGATCTGTCACTCGAGTTATCGACCCCAACATTGCGTCCATCTGCAGCGAACCACTGTGCTTTTCCACCCCAAAGTCCTTCTTCTTTTACTTCACACGTGCATGTTGCAGATGTCCCAACCTTGATGTAGTCTCCTACCACCCCTGGGCCAACTGGACATTTTCGGTAGTATATGATAATATTAGGAATACCTGCGGGATTAAAAAACACACAAACATTGAAAAGTCTTAATTTCGAATTTAGTAGGAGACCAGCTGTATTTGTCGTAAGGTTATATATTACCACTGTATGGGATTGTTTCGTAACGGTATAATTAACTCAGTGTGTATTTTTGTAACTGTAACATCATGAAATTAGTTTTTATTTTGTGACTTTCAAATTATATCAGAGTTTATCAAGAAACATCAAGTGCAAATGTTTCGTAGCTGCTGTGGCGCAGTGGCTAGACACCCGTCTGTAGGCCTGGTGGTTATGTGTTTGACCCTCTAGGGGCGAATTCGGATGTTTAAAGTTGACGTGGGTCGCTCCAGCCTGAAATAGGTACCTAGAAATGGCTTTGGCAAGTATAGACGGATGGCGTAATGCTGACCACACAACCCACCAAGTGGCAATACAGAAATAGGGGTTTAGCGCCACATGTCCAATGTGCCGTATGGCGTGTAAAATAGTTTTTTATTGTAATTTTGACTTATGTTTCCGTAACGTAATGGACAGTCTCCCCTTTAGCTTTGCCTAAGTTACGTTTCAGATTGTATTTTTCATTATATATATATATATATATATATATAATATATATATATAATATATATATATATATATATATATATATATATATATATATATATATATATAATATATATATATATATATATATATATATATAGAAAAACGATCTTTTCCTATGTTCCTATATGCATATATATCCATAGATATTCATGTATATTAGGCAAGGATTTAATCCCCTGTAAACCTAGAAAATTTTCTATGTTTTGTTTAACTATATATATTATACATTATAAGTGTAGTAATATTAGTTGTTCATGCCTACTGCCCTAGCGTAGGTCTGGCTGAGAAAGATACTCAGTCTGGCATTTGAACCTGGTGGCAACATGAAATCTGCCTGGCCACTTGCTGGCAGACAGCTACTCGTTAATTTCAGAGATTAACCTGATACGGGAAGGACACAGGAGAGCCAGAAACTAACTATATGACACTTTGTAACTGAAAGTAAAAATATACTGGCTGTATTAAGCCATAATGCAAAGAATACCATGGACCTATGAATAAGTCCTTCAAGAAACAAATGAAGATCGTAAACTGATTAGACGTAGACAGTCAAAATTCTTTGGGCATGTTATGAGAAGAAATGAATTGGAGAACTTTGGTGACAACTGGTAAGATCGAAGGGAACAGACCAAGGGGAAGACCTAGAAGCAAATACCTGGATGGATTGGCCTCGTGGCATGGTCGAGACAGAAACACGAAGCTGATCTACGACTCTGGTGAAAGAGTGAGATGGCAAAACATGACCGCCCACGCTTACCGTCATGGCACATGATGGATGGATTAAGTCATAGTTTCGAGAGAACCATTTTGAGAAATATTTGAATACAAGTATCCAGAAATTACTAAGTTAGTGGCCACTGTTCCCCCGTTGATAGGTGTGATCGCAAATATTTGAAGGTGCGTTGCTTTATTTAGTTAAGAGTTTATGTGTATATATTTACCGGTATTTGTGGTGTAGATTAAGTGGTGAAACTACGCTATAACTAATGGTAGAGAACAGGACTCGCAAATTACAGCCGGAATAAGTATATACATAATGCACCCACGCATTGATGCGAAAACATAGCGAAATAGAAGAATAATGAAGGAAGCGTGGCACACACAAAATGGCAACATTTTGCCGGCGGATACTGGACTATAGATGACCGTTCAGACAATGAAGCTCAGTATTTAACCAGGGACTAATATAATATATACTAGAATCATATGTCACCATCGAAGTAATATAATTATAGAATGAGATGGGTAATTCGGAGGGATAAATGGTGATAGGAAGTACTGATTATTTGATTGTGAAATAATAGTTCTTCTACGTAGTCTACTGGAGACCAGGTGTGTCAGAGGTCACCCCATGACAGCGTGGGGCCGGTCTCCCATTCACATCAGTATCCTTACTTTTACTGAAGGCTTCCACTGCCTACCCTATTAATCTCTGTTAATACTTCAACCTCGTGTATAATTTAATTTGTGTGGGTCTGAAGTGAATCAGAATTATAATTTACAATACTGCTTCATGTGCTGAGATAGAATCTGTATGATTCATTATATATTTCCATACTTCGTCCAGTGAATGTAATTTGTGTGCTGCATAATCTATGGAGGTAGCTTCATCGAGTTGAATGTACTCTGAATGTTTCATAATCTGTGGTGTACTTCGTCGAGTGAATGGAGTCTGTGTGATTCATAATCTATGTTCATACTTCGACAAGTGAAGGAAATCTGTGATTAATCATCTATGTTGATACGTTGTCGCGTGATTATAATCTGCGTGATTTATAATCAATATTTGTGCTTCATAGTTAAATGTAATCTGTGTTATGCATACTCGTTGTGTACACTTCATAGTGGTAAATGTAATTGGTGTGAGTTATAATATGTGTGGATGCATCATATTATAAAGACCAGTCTGTATGTTGTAGAATGTGATCAGGCTTAGATATATACACTGATGTGTAAGTAGTTTGTAGAATGGAATACATGTGCGCCTGAGTTTGATAAGATGTAGCTAAAGAAACTAGCAGTTGTAAACTTTAGTCGTTTGTCATGGTGTTATCATAGCGCTAGGGAAGTGTCTGTGACAGAGGTAGTCTTGTGACGCTAGTCGTGTCTGAATGTGAGACTGAGAGCGAGGTAAGCAATGAATGTATCCTGAGTGTAGGACAAACATTCAGCGGTTCTGTTCTCTCTGAATACATTCCAGTTCTGCACCTTCATTGGTGGTCCGTGAGCCAGCAATCTGCATACTTATCGTGAGCAACCGTGTCTATTGCCGGAGAGTTTGAATCCGCAACGTCTTGAGCTAAGTGACCGACCTCCTCGGCTGACATCTTTAGCCTGCCAACTTAGTCTAGGATTTGATTGCCTACACACTAGGAAGACTACCTTTACACGCCACACATTTGTTTCAATAAATAAATTGTTATATATGATACCAGAACCATAGCTAGTCTGTTGTATTCTCGGTTAAGATTGGGATAGTGAGAGAACGAAGTAATGAAAGTTGTAACTTCATAATTGTAATCTCTCCGCATTGTGAGAAAGGATCAGTTAAGGTGGCTCTTTTATTTTACAGGCATTCATAGTCAGATTAATTAAGCAAACTGTCTAGAATACTAATAAGGTTGTTCGCTTTACCTATCTATGCCTGGACACTGTCTGAAGACTCGGTCATTCCTGGGACTGTTCACAAATCATACATCCTAGCATCGCGAGCCAAGTCGGCCTCTTCTTCGACAGTGATTATTCTTTCAGAATTCTGAAAGTCTATTTGTTGCTATTTCTGATCATTGTCTATCAAAATAGTTAACGTAACGCTATAGTTTCTCAACTGTATATTTAATGGGGCTTGGAAAACAGAGGTACCATTTATACTTGTTTCCTAACAATATAACTATATAATTAATGCTGCTTTTATAAAAGATGTATCAAAACAAACGATTTTCGCGGCTTGTATCAAAGGCATACCATCTTTTTATTTTTCTAATTTTTCTAACTATATAAATAATTTGAATAACGAAGACACAAACAATAGATTGCACGATTTATTTAATGGAATATTTCGATACATCTCGTCTGGTTCATACTGCAGAATTCAAACAACATAAAGTAAAATAACAAGATAAATCCTTCAAGCTGAAATGTACACATGTTCGAACAGCAATGACAATTGTCTATCACAGTAAGTTTAAACTGACTAACATGTCTTTCTGTATGCACACAATTGGCAAATGTAGATTAAACATTATGGATTCTGCAAACTTTAACAAGCGACTAGTTTGTGTGTTAAACATCATGCGAAACGCACTGTGTCTATCAATCATATGCCAACTTTCCAACGCATTACTAGCAATTGATGAAGCGGGAAGCCTCCGGTGTGTCAGCCTGCCTAGGCTCCCATCGCCTGTGTGTAGTAGCTAGTCAAGCCAATGAGGTATGTGTTCAGCAGCTCTGTTGTTCAACTGCCGCTCTATTCTGCCGATGTAGGTAGGCTGGCAACTACATGTGAATAGGTAAATTGAATTTGACGTACAAAGAAGCAGGTTCTTTTACTGCTGGGGTGGGAATTGGTGTGGTTCTGTACATAATAACCGGAGTAGCAGCACAGAATGTTCGGCCGACTGCTGTAATAAGCCAGTCCTGTAGACGGCGCATTACGTCATCCCCTCGAAAGGTTAGCTGGATGAATACCTTGAGTTAAGAGACTGTAGTATAACTGTATATAATTAATGCGGCTTGTATCAAAGAGGTACCAGTTGTAATTGTTTCTTAGCTATAGAAATAACTTATTAATTGCCATGGAATGATAAATCGTCGTATCCAAAATTCAATTACCTGTCATTGGCTTTTAAATCAAACTGTACTTAATATTTCAATACAGTATAAGCCCCTTTAATTTGATATACAATAATACATGTCTCCTACCATATGAACAACTTTTTAAGTCATAACTGTGACACTCCAACTTACCATTTATCGCCGTCCGTTTTTGTTTGGTCCAAATCTACTTTTTTGTTTGGCACATAATCTGTTTAGCATTGTTGTATCAAGTAAGATACTGGCTATATATATATGACATATGCCTGGGTCATTGACATTGAGGTGAGTGACCTTTGTAGCAAGACTATGAGAAAAAACAACTGACCATGAGAAATAATGGTGAGGGTGAGTGGAGACCCCCAGGATGGATGGGGGGAGAGACAGTTTTAGGCTGGGGTGTAATGTTGTGGGGAGCCCAGGGAGGGGCTACACAGCAGGGTTAAAAGACAGTGGAAAACTTTGACTTGGCAGTGGAAGCTGGGACCGACTGGGAATCGGGTCGCTGAAGGACAGTTCAGTTTTGTGTGAAGTCAGGGGACTTCAGGACAGTTGATGTTTTGGCGCCGAGCGGATCGGTTGTCGAAGAAGTGGGAGCTTAGACTGACTGCGGTCAGATCTCTTGTTGTGTTGTTCTCCCAGTTGTGAATGCAGGCCTAAAACCCAGTGGGGGTTGGATAGTTAATGGAGGCCTGAACCCAGAGTGGGTTTTATAGTGAGTGAAGGCCTGAACCCAAAGTGGGTTGGATAGCTAGCGGAGACTAGACCCAGTGTGTGGGTTGTGATGTGTGAGGTCCAGCTGTGGATAGGAGCTGGATTACCTGTCTTGTGAATTTGAGATTAAGCTGGCCGTGAGAAGACAGTGATGTGTGCGTGTTAATGTTGTGAGGAGGATATGGATATTCTATGGATTATATAGTGTTTCTGGATATATAAATATGTTCCGTGGGTCTGTGTTATTTCGGTATTAAAGGATTATGTGCGCCAAGATCGATCTTGTTTACTAACTGGTGAATGTGCACTGCGGTGGGGAGTCATAGTATAAGACAGTGAGATAGCTCAATTGACACACCAGGAGTATCGTTACCTAGACAACGACCATATCACGCACTTATCATCAAGAACATCGTGATATTATCTGGGAGGCGTCGTCTGATCAAGAAACCTAGTGCATTAATTATCTGGAAGGTTCGTCCGTTTAAGTAAAACAGTGTAATATTGAGATATCTGTGGGCTCTTCGCTGAGAGAGGAGTTATTATCTGGTGACTTCGTTCCATCAAACTAACAAACCCGTGACAATTTGGATATTGTTGCTTCAAGAAATTAATGTAAACACTTTGGTGAGTGCGCCAGATAATTTACACAGACAGACGAGAGGCAATGTGTAGCAGAATGAATACCATATCTGTTATTGGCTTAGGTGTGCAAGATTAGAGATTCCGGTTTCAAGATGGCGACGGACGGTTGTGTTGTTTTGTGTTCGTTAACTTTTTCGCGTAGGGGATGGATTTATTCATTTCTTGCGTGTAATTGGTGTGCCAGGATGTAAAACCAGGAGTTTCTACTCAAGATCTGCGCGGGTGCTACGGAGTTCGTGCATCGAGCGAAGCCATCCTTGAGTGAATTTTCAGCAGCGTGTGTGGTTTTCTCAGTCTGTGTTACGTTTTTTCAACATGGCGGAACAACGTGTGTTCTTCGAGCGGTCAGCAGTCAACATACCGAAGCGGCGTGGTAGCCGCGAAGGGAGAAAGAAGCAAGGTAAGCGTGGTGGTTTGAGGCGTTTTAGACTCAAGTGTCACCGTCTAGGACTCAGGAATATCCGTATTCTATATTGGAACTGTGCCAGTGTAAAACAACGGGGCTCTATTTTAGAAACCATAGTTTACAGGAACGACATTGTAGCACTCCAAGAGACGAGACTGGGCGATCAGCTACTCCAAATTGCCGGCTTTAAATGTTTCTACAACAGACGACATCTGGGAATGGCGATTCTCGTTCGCGACAGCATGGTGGCGTCAGAGCTACACATGTCCAGTTGGGACAGTGACGATACACAAATACAGGCGTTGAGAGTTCATTCCAGTATACCATTCGTTTTGGTTAATGTTTATGCCCGCAATGCGAGTATGGACGCCCAGAAGTGGCAGTGCTTAAGTGGAATATTAGGCCACGAGAGAAATGTTATTTTCTGTGGTGACTTCAATGCTAAAGGCAGATCATGGGGAAACACTTCCTCCAATACACAAGGGGAGGAGCTCGAGACTGCACTTGAAACCATCGACCTGGTTTGTATCAACAGTGGCTGTGTCACCAGGACAGCAAGCCGTCCAGGCGATGAGGACAGTGCTATTGATCTGGCGCTAGTTTCACCTTCACTCACTACAGTGTGTAGATGGGGTGTCCTAGGACACCATGGCAGCGACCACCACCCTTGCAGCATATTGGTGGAGAAAGGCAGAACCAGGCAGCACAAGCTAAAGGTAAAGACGTTCCAGTATGACAGTACAGGGCAAGATGTGGTGAGTAAAATAAGACGTGACAAGCGCAGAACGTTTCAGGGCAGGAAAAAAAGCTGGGAGCAGCCACCGTGGTGGAGTTTCGAGGTGGAGAAGGCTTGGGTGGATAAGCGTAGTGCTGTAAGGAGATGGCAAAATGCCAAGAAGAACAGAGCTGGTCATCCTAGTCCCTGCTTGCACTTAGAAAGAGAGATGCACACAAAAGTAAGCTATTTCAAAAAACTGGTCAAGGTGGTTAAAAGCGAAAAATGGGCAGAGGTGTGTCAAAGAGTAAGCACAGACAAGTCACTGAAATTGTTCTGGCGACTACATAAAAGCATGAGTGGTGTAGTCAAGAATAAGAGCATTTCAGACTTCCAAGGTGCTGACCTCACCTGGCAGAGGACTGACGAGGACAAGGGCAAAGCCCTCTTTGAACGCTACCTTGAGCAGGGCAACCAGACAGACATGGGAGGCCGAAATCTGGCCAAGGAGGTCACCTAAGACAGATGCAAGGCCCAGAACACTTCGGAGGAAGACACAGTGACAGTGAAAGAAATCAAGGCTGTGCTTCGACGATCAAAAAACAGTGCTCCAGGTCCTGATGGCATAAGATACGACGACATAAATAGGTGTACCGACAATGAGCTAGAGAAACTAGCAGACATGTACAACAACAGTTTAGGGAGTGCTAGCATCAAGGAGGAATGGTTACACAGCTATCTGATTCCCTTGCCGAAGCCTGACAAAGACCACAAAAAAATTCAGGGATATCGAATTATAACCATGCAGAATACAATAGGCAAGCTGCTGGAGAAGGTAATTGCCAGGAAAATATCAAGCCAACTAGAGAGGCAAGGTGTTTTCCCACCTACCCTGGGTGGGTACCGTCCAAAAAGAGAAACCTGGACCAATGCAGCAGTCTTTGCCCATGATGTCTATGAAGGTTTCCACTCAGGCACTGAAACCGTTGCTGCAGCGATTGATCTTGAGGACGCATACAACAGAGTACCACTGGATTTTTTAATGTTTCAGCTTCTTGAACTAAACGTAAGTCCATTCCTCCTTAGTTGGATCGCTGCAGCCCTCTACCAACGGAAAGTAGTTTTTAGATGTGGCAGTTGGACTTCGGAACCAACAACAATATATCCTGGCCTACCACAGGGATCACCATTATCTCCGGTACTGTTCAACGCCTACACAGTGAGAATCACCAGTGAGCAGATCACTGGACCTGGCAGGACATTGTCGTATGCCGATGATGTTTTAGTGTATCGTCAGGGTAAGGATAGAGAGGAGGTTGCTGTGGAACTACAAACCGAAGTCAATCGCATAAGTACTTGGTGTGATGAAGCTGGGGCAATGGTCAACCCAACAAAGGCAACAGTGACTTGGTTCTCGTTGAATAATCATATTGTCAACAATCCAACACCAACTGTAATGCTGTGTTCAGAGACGGTGGAAAGAACGCAGGCAATGAATTACCTGGGGATACGGTTTGATCGAAGCCTTGCTTATAATGTGCACATAGACCAGGTGATAACAAAGGCCAAGCGGGGTTTGGCAGCGATGCGGGTGATGGCGGCAGCATTTTTCGGACTACCTAAATTAAAGTCATACATATCAAGATATTTGGATGGAGCCATCTTCATAACATGGTTGCCTGTTGAGTTTTACTAAGCTGTTTCTTATCATAACTACTTGAAGTAACGTGATTTTGTCAACGTGCTATGAAGTTTGACTGCCAT
>JACEFZ010016620.1:0-49096 GCA_014155875.1 Cepaea nemoralis
CGGAGTGTCTGCTGAAAATCAGTCGCGGAGTTCAGGTAGCAGAGTTCAGGTAGTCTGTCTCTTCCTTCAGGTAATTTCGTCACTTCTCTAGGGATGCCGGGATAATCTTCAACCCCTGGTTGGGTCCCATCTGAGATTTCTAGCCTTTGTTTTCGCCCCGGGTGGGTACATCATCGACGTCTTGAGATAGCGACAACGTAGGTGGCGGCTTGAAAATAGCAAAACTCAGGCTATGGTAAGCCCTTTGATAACGCTAAACTTCAGACAACGGCTATGGTAAGCCCTTTGATAACGCTAAAGTTCAGACAACGGCTATGGTAAGCCCTTTGATAACGCTAAACTTCAGACAACGGCTATGGTAAGCCCTTTGATAACGCTAAAGTTCAGACAACGGCTATGGTAAGCCCTTTGATAACGCTAAAGTTCAGACAACGGCTATGGTAAGCCCTTTGAGTTGTACTATGGAAAGCGACGGCTCTACTAAGCCTCTTGAGTTGTAAATTTGTTATCTCAAGTCTCTGTAACAGCCTTACAGAGGACCACCCCTGGGCGGGCTTTCGGCCTCTGTATTTGCAGATTACTGAATTTTACTGGGCATCACTTCACTGGTTGTTCCACCACGTGCCGAAACTGTTTCTAGGACTTATTTGACCGGAGCATGGAACAATAACAAGCGGCTCCCGACTTTGACAAAAACCTCCAACAGACAGTAGCTCCTTCTAAAACTGATTCGAGAAAACGTCTGTTCCAAATACCTTTTTGAGGCAGTCTGGTCCTTGATGGTTTACTAGTACTTCGGATTGCGTCCGCGACGGCAAAGTCCAGTATCGTGGTTAAGCGGCACCATTTCGAGCTCTATAACAGTGTACAGAGACTCGCAAGACGGGGTTTCAGTTTCAATTATCGTTTATTATCTTGATGGTGACAACATGGCTCCTTCTTCCATTGAGCCGGGATGTAAACTGCCCTTGCCAACCCAATACGTCGCGATTGAGCATCTCTCACCCTTTCACTCTCGATGCTCAATCGTGCTGTATCTATTTCCCACTAGATACTAACCCATATTCCCCTACTGTTACACATACTCTTTGTTTTAATATATTAATTGTTGTATTTATTTGTTAAACCTAGAGTTGTTGAGTATGTTGTGTTGGGGAAAAATGAGAGAGGGCATGATCCAGGGGTGAGTGAGAGTAAGAAAGAGGTGTCTACAGACTGAGAGAGTTTTGTGGACGGATTCTGGTGGTTTCTCTAGGACAATAATATTGGGTTAAAAAGTTGTGGGTGTTGATTCCCCTCACACCAGGGACGACACTAAAGTAATAAAGGATTACTACGACAACATCTATTACGCATTTTATAAATTATGTGAACATATGGTATGCGGCCAACAGATTGGAAGATAAATATCTTCATTCCAATAACAAAACAGGCATCTTGAAATTATGCACTAACTGTAGATCTGTTGCACTGATCAGTCATGCAAGTAAATTCTTCTAAAATCATACTGGACAGACTTCGTAAGAAAATTGAAGAAGATCTTAACGTGGTTTCAAGCTGGATGTAGACAAGGAAGAGGAACAGAAGATCGCATTCTCAATATGCGTTTAAAAGTGGAGAAGTGTAGATAACTTAATGCACATATTCTCATGTTTTGTGGATTATTCGAAATCATTTGACTATACACAACATTAGAAACTTTGTAAAATCATGAGGAAAATGGGCTTTGTATCACATGTAGCACAACTAATAATAATGCTCTATCTACACCAACAAAAAGCGGTTATAATAGATGCGAGGCATCAGATTGTTTTGATATCTAGCAAAAAGTCCGTCAGGGCTATGTGTTATCCACCTATTTGTTTAAACTGTACTCCGAAAATATAATGAGAAATGTCAGAGATGATATAACCAAGAGCAATAAGATGCCTCGTTCAGAAAGCATTGGCAAACTACTGTACGTAAAAACTTGCCTAGTACATTAATAGCAGCTGAAAATTGCTGGTGTTGACTGCCACGTCCTGCAAGGGACATGCAGCACTGATAAATAAATAATATGCCCTGTCGCGAAACGCACGTGGGTCTCAGACGGGACAAAACAGTACCCACTTTGTCCCACCCCGTCTGGGTGTCTAGGCCACATTTTAAGACGGATGAGGGGGGATTTCCAAGTAAAAAGCTTCAGGACCGTCTTCTATGTCCTTGAGATGTTATGTATCGGGATTGTCATGAACTTCACGGGTCCCGAGAATCATAACTTCACTCTTTGAAGTTGCGGCGTGAGGCTTGTGTTCTGACCGAGATGTACACGTTGACCTCGGGAGTAGTGATGAGTGTTGTCTATCCGGTATAAATGATGATTAGGCTGAGGCTGATTCGGAGGGAAATGCTGGTGAGGTAGATTTTGGGTTTGAAAATCGTGGGAAAGTTGTTGAAAGTCGGTGTAAAAATATCTGGTTCGGTGAAAATGTGGGTCATTTCGGGGGAATATTTTGTTGTTGGCTGTGTGAAAAAATGTGTTGGGGAAGCTCAGGGAGAAATATATTTTGGAAACGCGGGGTAG
This sequence comes from Cepaea nemoralis, assembly GCA_014155875.1. NCBI lineage: Eukaryota > Metazoa > Mollusca > Gastropoda > Stylommatophora > Helicidae > Cepaea > Cepaea nemoralis. The sequence continues at coordinate 2,564 of JACEFZ010016620.1, forward strand.
AAAAAAGTGTGTGAGTGTAAAATAGAAACGAAAGTGTGAAGTCATGACTAGTGGAAATTATGCTCTGTCGAGTTGTATGTAGTCTGGGGGGATTATTGTAAAAGTGTTGGTCATGGGTCGAAGTGCAGTGAGGTGCTGTCGGTATATGGAGGTTTGAATCCCCGATAGGTAACGTTCAAATGTTATGTTGTCTACTTCTCTTTCTGTGAGTGTCATACTACGTGTGTTTAGTGGAAATATTATATGGGTGGTCATAAATGAAAAGTTTAGATGTGGTCATGTATTGATAAGAGGGTGGTATAGAGAGTCACGGTGATGATCAAAGGGTGATCATGCATTGGTCAAGCAGTGGTCAAGCAGTCGTCAAGTGGTCAAGAGAGGAAATTTTGGTTACGCTCACACTTTTCCGTTATGATCACACATCCTGTCACACTAAATCAGTTTTCTTACGCTCACGCATTTCTGTTACGCTAACACATGTATGTCACACTCAAATATTTCATTTGCCCCTATGACGAGTATTGTGAGTATGTAAATAAGTGATCTGCGAATCTAAATCTCTCTGTTTAAATACTGGCTTTAGACGATCATGTTAATAACATTGTGTCAAGTGTGCACTCATGTATATCCCTGTGATATTCTTTGAGTAGACATGACAAAGCTTAACTAAATATGGTAAAACATAAATGAAGGCAATAAAGCTAAGAATGCTTTATTTGGGACAATGGTACACAGTAGGAATATAGAACTACTTGTGAAAGTATGTGTTTAAACATGTACTGTATAAAGTGTGAACTTGATGGGAGTGACATTTACCTTAATCTCTGAAAAGTTGGGAAAATGTCTGTTAAAATATGTATGATATGAGTTTATTGCGTGCTGATAGTGGGTAAGCCTATTATATATGCCAGGTTGTGAGTATTTTTGCGCTCACTCGTTTTGAACTAAAGCGTACACACTACTCATACACACTACTTATAGTCATATTATCTGATGGGAAATGCCTTGAAGTGATTAGAACAAGAATCGCCTTGGCGAAGGTGGCCTTTTGCAAGATGAGAAACATACTGACCAATAAAAAGATGCAATTTGAAACGAGGAAAAGAGTGTTGAGGTAGTACATAAAACCTGCTGTTTTGTATGGATATGAAGCATGGACAATGAGCAGACAAGCTGAAAAACATATGATGGCCGTGGAAATGTTGTTTCTGAGGAGAATGCAAATAATGCCATGGGCAGATAGAAAAACCAATGACCAAGTCCTACAAGAAACAAATGAAAACCGTAAACTGATTAGAGAAATTAGACGTACAGACAGTCACAGTTGTTTGGTCACGTTATGAGAAGAAATAAATTGGAGGACTTGGTGACAACTGTTGAGATCTAGGGAAAGAGAACAATGGGAGGACAGAGAAGTAAATACATGGATGGCTTGGCTACGTTGTATGGTCGAGCGAAGAACACTGTGCGGATCCACAATTCTGGTGATCGGGTGAGATGGCGAAACATGACCACCCACGCTTTCTGGCATGACACATGATGATGATAGTAGCTGGTCAACTAATTGGAAATGTCAACTTTTGAGATATTTGAGACCTCGAAGTAAATCCCTCTGACTGATTATCAACTTTGATTTAAAGATCACGGGCCACACTATATTTATTTAAGAGGTGCATTGACATTTCAATAAGTAATGTATACTGACTGCCGAATGAGTTACACTCGTAAATGAACTTAGGCCGGTCTCCCTGGCCTAGGTGTTAACGTCTTTATCCGTAATCCCGTATTTTCGCGTGAGTAACGTAACTTGCACGAGAACCGGTAGGTAGCGGTTCTCGCCTCGTTGGTAACTTATGGGGGTATGTGAGATGGTCGCTCAGAAAGCAATGGCAAACTACTGAGCATAATCTTGCCTAGTACATAAACAGCAGCTGAAAAAAATGTTGATTTGACTGCAACGTCCTGTAAGGGATATGCAAAAACAAAAATAAAAATAAAAATAAAATGAACTTAACACTGTCTATATTCAATCATATGTACATCGTTATTTTCCTTGTTGACGTTTCTATTACTTGTGTTTATATCCCTTGGGGGGGGGGGGGGGGGGCTGAGTGGTCTCGAGGTATGGTGTCCGACTCGAGTGCTGGAGGTCCCGGGGGGGGGGGGGCTGAGTGGTCTCGAGGTATGGTGTCCGACTCGAGTGATGGAGGTCCCGGGTTCAGGCCCCTGTGAGGACCGGGATTTATTTAATAAATCCACCTGGACTTCCAGTAATAACATTTCCCCTGGTCTCTGGGTAGTGAGGTCGGACGCCCGTGTGTATTGCTGCGCACGTAAAAAATTCCTTGGCAGGTGTAAATCGAAAAAGAGTAGCCTAACGGCGCTACCCGGGCAAAATTTCGAGTTAAAAATCTACTCAAAGTATTTCAGCATCCTCGCCGATGCATCGGAGCTCGTGCATTGAGCTGAGTTTCTCCAGACTCAGGTTTGAGGTAGGAGGAAAACGGAGCACTTATGGGTTAAACCGTGTGCCGTGATGTTGATCCAACAACTAAACTAAACTAACTAAACTAAACGTATATCCCTTACTTATTGGAATGCACCTGGCACAGTTATAAGCCAGTGACATGTTGACAGGAGTCATGTTGGGGTAGTTGCCAGACGGACATTTGTCACGAGTAATGAAAGTGTTGTATAACGGCATTGTGAAAAATTGTTTTGTGTGTGTTTGAAACGAGATGCAAGGCATCAGGTAATTCTATTACAGATTAAGCTAACCACTAAACATCAAAATAATGAAACACATAGGGTTACATGGTATACCATTTGTCTGTATATGCTTTTCATAACATACACAGTACATTGTACAGTGTATTGTGTGTAGCTTGTTGTATTCTTCAGATTAAATTTCACCGTATAAATAAATATAGATCAATGCGGCTGGTGGTTTTATGGCTGGATGTGATATTTAAATGCAGGATGGCTTGCGGTTAGTTAGTTGCAGACAAAAACCCTCATGGCAGATTGTATTAGACCAAAAATAAAGACATAAATATGTGTGACCATCCTTATACATTATATTTGCATGGCACATTCATATGTGCCAGTCAAAAATTCCTTGGGACTTGAAACTAAGATAATTGAAATTAAACGGCAATAGACCTGAAATACTGCAAGCCCATTGAATATATATTATTGTTAGATAGCGCCTATCAAGTTAAAATCACCTAATCACAGATCTTAATAAGTCATCACAATATGCATTTAAATTAGTTGCATAACCATAAATAATATGTGTAATATACAAAACGGTGTTCTTTCTTATTTATAAAATATATACCTCATTCAAAACGCCTTTACGTGTTCTACACCAATATTACATTGCCTTCTCTCCCTTATTGCTGAAGCGTCAGTGTTGTTTGTTTCCCTTCATTAGAATCTTGTCCTGTCCTTAACGTCGTTCTTGTTGAAGACATGTTCTTCAGACATGGTGTTCTAACCATCTATAAAGAAGGTTGCTTCTTATTGTTTTCCTTCTAGATAATGATCATACTGGCGAGTGACCAAAGCCATTGTCTCTGTGATGTGATGATTTGCCAATCCGTGTGACACTTGAGACAATCATCAACATCTAGCTGTCAGCGACTACTCAGCTCCATCCACCACCTGTTCACGTGGTTTCAGGTTGCCCTCATTAGGAGACTAAACTGGGATTAGTCTAAAAATACAAACATATAAACAAAGTCCCAACCTTAGTTATCCCATGCAGCTCCATCCACGCCCAACCCCGTAATATTTGTTTCTTTTATACTTCTCATCTCCTTGTGTTTTAGGTCGTCTTCTATTTCTTGTGCCGTGTGGATCCCAGACAACTGATTTACTAGTAATACTATTCTGAGGATTTGTCATGCGTGTCATATCCAGCGCCAGTCATTGTTTTTACTCTTGGTTCACTGGTATTTGTTTAATTATCCCCATGAGCTCCACGTTGTTGGTTGTTTAATACGCCTCTAGTCTTTCTATTTTGCAGAAGCATACATTAATGCATGCGTGTTATTTATTCGTCATCTTGTTAGCCCTTAGTGGTTCGAGATAACGTTATAAATGAATATTCTATGATTGGTTCTTCTTTTAGCATTCGCTATATCATGTTCACACTGACAGACGATTTTTGTGTGATGCAGTCAACAATGTTTGTGGAGCTCCTCATTTATTCTATACATATTTGAATGCAGTCCTGTCTCACTAGGTCAGTAATCCCGTCGTTGGTAACTGTACCGGGAGAAATCCGGGAGAAGGTGCCTGCCTTGTCGTTGTGTTATGATGTCATGAACATAATTGTGAGTCACTCAAAACCTGTACCTGTGCGTGATCAGTCTGTTTGCCCTATCCGAAGACAATAAACGGTGACCTGCCCTTGTTGGTCAAGAGAATGGTAGTCATCATTGTTCTGATTCTGTTCTGTTCTGGTAATTAAGAAACGCTAACCGTTTTCATCATTTATAAGTTCCTGGTCTGCATAAATGATGGTAGGCCGACTAGAATGGCAATTAGGCCTGGCGATGCAGACACAGCTATTTCCTTGGCACTTGTCTCCAAGTCATCAGTCCTTGATTAAAGTGGACTATTTTGAATGACTATGGGAGTGATCACATGCCATGCTCAGTCCTGATCTCTAAATCCAGGAAAGTTAAGGCTAAGAGAGCGCGCAAGACCTTCTGGTATGAATGGACCGATAGCCTTCTTGGACGCCTCAGACAGGGGGTTTGCAAAAGGACTGTTAAAACTCCTTTTTTTTTGCAGCCCCATGGTGGACCCCAGAAGTAGACCATGGTTGGAAATCAAAGAGAGCTGCAGTGAAGCAGCTAAGAAAAGTGCGACAGACACCCCGAAGCTCACCATAGGAAGTGGACACAGCGAACAATGTCAAGAAAGACAAGGTGGAGGTTTTCCAGCGCTGTGCTGCAGAGGCCAAAAAGGCAAAATGGGAATGTTTCATGAAGGAGATTGGAGGTGATAAAACACTGCGAATATTCTGGAAACTGCACAGGCAAATGCAGAGAAAAGATCGACCTATGACAGTGGGAACAATTTATAGAGATGATGGTGTGCGCGTGACAACAGACACAGAGAAATGGGAGCGTTTCTCCAGAGAATTTTAGAGCAGACCAATCATTATGATGCGGACATCAGAGATGCAGTTAGAAAAGAATTATCTGGCACCAGGAAGAATATGCGTTATGAAGACATTATACGGGTTGAAGATGTTAAACATATTTTGAAAAAGGCAAAAGACACGGCACCAGGGCCCAATGGGGTTAGGTATGGCGACAAGAAGGCTTTGAGCGATGCAGACCTGAAGGAGATGACCGACAGCTTTAACCAGAGCATTAGGACAGCATCAGTACCGCAGGATTGGGTGCACAGCTATCACATCCCTCTCCACAAACCATTCAGGGATAATTCAAAGCCTAGCAGCTTTAGGATCATCACCCTTCAAAATACATTTGGGAAGGTTCTAGAGAAGATAGCCGCTGGCAAGCTACAAGAGGTTTTGGAAAGGGGGAAGCTTACAGGCCAGGAAAAGATACCTGGTCAAATGCAGCCACTTTTGCTTTTGATGTTTGTGAGGGGTTCCAGAGTAGACAGGAGACGATGGCAGCAGCGCTTGATCTCGAGGACGCGTACACTAGAGTTCGATATGATATTTTGATGATGGAGAAGGCGATCAATCCCTGGTTGGTGAACTGGATAGCATCTGTCCTGCATTCTCGTCGGGTTGCTCTCCGACTGGGTGCATGGACCTCATAGCTACCTATTTTTACCCCGGGACTGCCACAAGGATCTGCAATCTCACAGGCTCTTTAACGTGTATACGAGCAAGATTGCAAACCTAGAAGCACCAGGGGTTGGAAGGATACTAATATTTGCAGGATGATATTCTTGCATATAGGCAGGGGAGAGATAGAGAACAAACAGCCCAGGAGCTACAGGCGACAGTAGACAAAGTGATTGGCTGTGCACTGAAATGAGTGATGTCATCCACCCGGACAAGGCGGCTGTTTTGTGGTGCTATCTGGACATCAGGATTGTAAGAGCTGATGTCCCAAGCCTTGCAATAGATGGTAGAAGCGTCAACAGAGAGAACAAACTGAAGTATCTGGGAATCACATTTGACAGGAGCCTGGCCTTCAAGGACCATGTGGAGACGGTTGTGACAAGGTCTCAAAAGGGACTAAATTTACTTAAAACTATGGCTGCAATGGACACAGAACAGAGAATGCTTTTCACACTATACCAGTACTTGATCCTCTCAGTGATTGATTATGGACTAGGACTGCTCACTGTCTCAAAGGGTCAGCTGGTGAAATTAGAGCGCATACAGAACGAGGTTATGCGGGTCATTCTGGGATGCACCAGAGACACCCCAGTAGTGTGTATGCGTTACATCCTTGGTCTGTCGACTGTTGCTGGTAGGCTCAAGGTGATGCAGAGGAAGGCATACCTCAGAGTAGCTGCAGGCACAGATCACTCGTTGCATGAGGCGCTGGACGCAGTTAAGCGTCAGCGACTGATAAGAGGGAAATCATGGATGCTCAGGCGGAGGATACGATCAGACAGGTGTGCATCTTGGAGAACATTAGGCGAGGAGAGGAGTGGGTCAGAGTGCCAGCGGAGCAGTCAGACTTGTGACGAGTTATAATTACATTGAACCGGGAGTGCAGGGAGTGGCAGCAGGGGCCAGGGACGTGGAAATCCAGCAACTAGTTCAGAATAATGCTCGATCGGGAGATGTTATTATCAACACAGATGGGTAAGTGTTGAGAGGTAGGAGAAGTACACGGGGGTTCTTAGCAAATGCTAATGGTCGACGTTTGATGCAGGAGAGCCTGGCATATGATACCACAACATCTAGCTTAAGAATGGAGCTGGAGGCGGTCAGTGCAGCTTTCCACTGGATGGAGAATACGATACACACACACACACACACACATCGTGATTGTAACTGACTCAGAAAGTATGCTGAGGAGGGTGAGCACAGGCAGGCTTCGGGCAGAGTGGCTTGCTTCGCTTAGGATGGTAACGGGTGGCAAGCATCGCCTGGATATTTTCTCCGGGCCATGCCGGTGTTCTGGGGAATGAATAAATGGATATATTGGTTGGCTCGGCAAAACTTGGTGGAGTATTGATGCATGACAGGGCAGGCGTGGTTGCGGCCTTGTGGGAGCACGTATACACCTCAGAGGAGCAAATGGATCACCATTTTTCTGGCAAGAATGAGGCAGCGAGGAGTGACGAGTGGATCTGGCCGACGCTTGACGCTCAGAGGAAAGGCGAGACGGACATATAATCAGATTGCTACTGGAACTATTGGTGTTGGAATTCTTCGCTTGCTGCTGATGATGGGGTTGGAGCGCTTATGGGAATGCCCCGAATGATGTTGACTAACATGCCTGGGTTCACTATCATTAAGGTCAGTGTCCTTGACAGCAAGGCTATAATATAAGCAAGTTCACGGGGTGAAAGGGCATTCAGCAGAAAGGAAAAATAAGAAGATAAACGGGGAAGGTTGTGGGGCAGAGGGCTGCAAAGAAAGTTTAAAAAGACAGTGATTTAAGGGGGAACTGGGGAGAAGTCAGCTGGCTAGGGTAATTGTGAGGCAGAGAGTTTGAGCTGTGGGGTAGTATTGTGGAGCCAGGAGACTGGGGGAAGTTGAAGCAGAGATCCCGAGAGGGTCGGATGAACAGTTGAGTTTGGGACCTGACCGGAGGAGGTTGGTGGTCTGGAAAAGTGAATAATAGTGAGGGAGTTAGGTAGAGAACTCCGCACTGTGTTTTTTGTTTTCAGGGACAGGGTGTTGAATTCGAGACCCAGAGTAGGTTAGATCGAGTGAAGTCGGGCCTGGAGAGAGGCTAGTATACCTGTCATATTGGAGGAGATTAAGTAGGCCTTGAGAGGCAGTGTTCTTTGAGTTTAAGTTGTGATGAAGATATATTCTTAGAGAATTATTGTTCCTGGATTTATATGTTGTGTGTCTCTTGTGAATTGACTCGCGGATGTGTGCTGCAGTGAGGACTTGTGGTGTGAGCTAGGTGGCAAGCTCAGCTTCCACTCTGCAGTGAAATAGTAGAAACATTAGACCCTAGACAACAACCAATCTTAGTTTGGTACAAAAGAGTTTGTGTCAGATGTGATGTTGGTTCCTAAATCAATCATTCAATCAATAAATCAATCAATCAATCAATCAATCAATCAATTAAGCAATAAATCAATCAATCAATCGATCGATCAAACAATCAATCAGTCAGCCAGTCACTCAATCAATCAATCAATCAATCAATCATAGGCTTGTATATCATCATCAAATGCCTTACCGACTGACATAAATGATAATTCTTCATCTTATCCTTCAATTTCCATCAGTATGTATCAGTTTTAGCGCTGCCACTCTCCTCTGTGAAGAATCTTCTCTCGCTGTCTTCCTGTATTTTTTTTTTTCACAAATAGCTCCTGATGTTCCAACATGTAAAAATATTATCCTTCTCATTATGTGACTCACATGTGTCGAATTCTCTATCTGCTGTTTTTAATAAGTTTTCTTTGTGTCCTAGCCTCTTGAAAACATGTATAATGCTCAATTTGACTGTTCAATGAATTAGGATCATTATATGAATGCATGTTTGTAGGCTTTTGAACTCTAAAATAACTGAAAACCTGAGGGACATTGTAGGTCTCCACTCGCTTGAAATGACGGAATGCACGTATACAGACGAAGGTCGAATTTAATCTTCCACACGACACAGCCAACAACACAACAACTTGTTGGTCATTGTCTCCACTCTCAAGATTCAGACAATTAATTTCTACGGCTCATTTTAGCAATTGATGTTCATTGAAAATGTAAACCGCTGTAAGTGTCGGAAACGAGAGTCCTGTAATTGACAAAATGATAACCTGTTGAGTATTTCCAGCTTTACCCAGATGTTAAATCTCACCACTCATTGTCAGCTCTAATCCAATTCAAGACCTCCTTAAGATCGAATAGAACAGATCTATCATTCTCTTGAATGAAATGGACATGTCGTCGTTGTAAGTCTTCGGACAGGACATAACAGACTGAACATGCACATGTACAGAGTTTTAGTGACTCACCATTTTGCTAAGTAAAAGACATCTAAGACGGGACTGCTGTCTTATGAGATGAGACTGAATTAAAAACTGTATGGAATCAAAGAGGAGCTCCAAATAACTATTGACTGCATTATAAGATTCCATGTGCCGGTGTAAACTGAACAGAACAATTGCTAAAAGAAGAAACACCGACGCTAAATATTTAATTCTAAAGTTAAATGGCCGCTACTATATGTATCATAAACACTTAGACGGGTTAAAGCGAAGATGACAAATAAATAGCAACCATTAATTAATGTGTGTTTGTGTACAATAGAGGGATAAGAGTTGTATGACAGCATCAACAATGTGAAGGTCATAGAGAGAACTAAACAAACCACGTGAACCAGAATAAAGACGTTAGCGCTGGATAGGTCATGCATTTAACAATAGACTCAGAATAGTATTACTAGTTCATCCGTTCTCCAGTCAGAATAGTATTACTAGTTAATCCGTTCTCCAGTCAGAATAGTATTACTAGTTAATCCGTTCTCCAGTCAGAATAGTATTACTAGTTAATCCGTTCTCCAGTCAGAATAGTATTACTAGTTAATCCGTTCTCCAGTCAGAATAGTATTACTAGTTAATCCGTTCTCCAGAATTCACACGGGAACAGACATACAAGAAGACTTTAAACACAAGGAGAAGGGAAATTTGAACAATAAATAATAATATCGGGTCGGCGTGGACGGAGCTTCATGGGATATCTAAGGTCAGGACCTTGTTTACGTGTTTGTGATATTCAGACTAAATGCAGTTTAGTCTCCGAATTAGTGTAACCTGAAATCACGTGAACAAGTGGTGGATGGAGGTGGGTGTTCACCCACAGCTAGTTGTTGATGGCCTTCTGTGTCACATCGATAGGCAGAGCATCTCATTACAGAGACAATTGATTTGGTCATCAACAGTATAGTCACTATCAAGAGGGGCAGCTCTGGCAAACTACATTCTAATTAGATGGTAGAACATCATGTCTAAAGAAAGTGTTTTCAACTAGAACAACGTCAATGAGTGGGCGAGGCATTAATCAAGGAAAACAAACAAAAATGACGTTTCAGCAGTAAGGGAGGGAAATCAACGTATTATTAGTGAATAAAATGTGATGGTGTTTTGAATGAGAGAAATATTTTAAAAGTTAAGAATGAATAAAGTTTTGCAAGGTGTGCATATGTTTAGGGTTATACAACTAATTTAAATGTACATTATGATTACTTACTTAGATCTGTGGATAGTTTATTTCAATGTATAGGTACTATCTAACAATACGAATTGTTCAATGAGCGGGCACAATTTCTTGTGTATTATACATTTAATTACACTGTTTTTAATGTAGTAGTTTCTAAAGATTATTTGGCTGGAACATACGAATGTGCCTTACAATAATAACGTATATGGTAACAAGAGTTTAGTCTTGATGTTTCGTCTGTTTTCTGATATGAGGGTAAAGGTCTTCAACTGCTAACCTAGGCTATCACATGCAACTCCGTCCACATCCCCATGCAGATATAACACCACCAGCCACTACACCTCCTATTTAACTTTTTTTTTTTTTTTAGCATATCCTTTTACAGGACTTAGCTGTCAACAGCAGCATCTTTCAGCTGTATGTTGATCTCTTGGCAAGATTACGCTCAGTAGTTTGCCATTGCTTTCTGAGCCGCCGGCTCAGTATCCCGCAAGTCACGAGCGGGGGTTGAACCGCCTCAGCTCTCGCTCCGCTACGAGACTCTGCATGATAAACGGGATTACAGAGAGAAAGTGTTGTAACCCCACAGCCAGAGAGACCGGCCCTATTTAACTACAAAAAAAACAAAACAACAACAACAACAACATCCACTCCGAATAATAAACAAAGAGTCTTAAAAGTCGAGAGGAACATTCTTCATTGCCCCGGGTTTTATCCCATATGACTCAGTCTCTTTCTATAGGGGGACCTGTGGAAAGCATAATACAAAACACTAACTCCGTAGCCCCGGCGACGACACTCAGGAGTCTCCGAGAAAAATACTCGTGAACCGAAAGACGTAGCCTGGAATCGAGCCCACAATCTTCGAAGCGCGAGGCAGACGTCTTGACCACTTCGCCACGGAGACTCCCGCACCGAAGAATACAAGAAGCTACATATAATTCACGTGCAATGTACTATGTATTTTATGAAAATCATATACAGTAATTTATTCAAACATGGTATGCCATACATTTTTTGTATTCTTTTTATATTTAGTGGTTAGCTAACTCTGTAATAGAATGGCATGATGCCTAGCAGATCTTACCGACAAGACGGTTTTTAACAATCCGGCTTGCGTCTGTTGATCAATACTATAATTACTCGTGACACATGTTCGTCCAAAATCATGTATGCATGCACAAGTTAATTGTGTTAATGAATATTTTATTGTTAGCGAGTATATGTGTGTGCGAGGGTGTGTGCATATGTGTGTTAGTAAGTGGGTGCATCGCTGTGAGTGTTTATGTAAATGATGTATGTATGTATGTATGTATGTATGTATGTATGTATGTATGTATGTATGTATGCATGCATGCATGCATGTATGTATTTGCGGCTGAACCCGCAAGGCATCCCTGCTGGCGTTGGAGCACAGTTGAGATACCTACAAATGCCTACAAATTGATTTATTCGCTTTTATTTGATAATAGCGATCTATGTTATATCTAGTCATGCATTTAATAATCGCCTATAATTCTTTAACAGCGATCTAGAGTAATTGCTGAAGTTAGGGGATTAAGTGTTGGAACAACATTAGGCGGCAGCTGGATTTGATAATGAAACCTCCCCGAACCAACGAACAGCGAATAGGTCATATCTATTTATAGGTTGTCGGTTGGTTTTCCACTGTTAGCGTTGCCGCTCGACTAAAAAGAAGATGTAAACAAATCTCGAATGTGTCTTTGATCTGTAACTAGAGGCCAACAGGGTGTGTAAATGGCCCCTAAATGTGGGCAGATATGTGGTCATATAGTTTAATAATTGGTGGCTGGTGAATGTCAAAAATCCCAATAAGTGTTTAGAGAGTTAAGAATATAAGTAATAGAGCTAAGACAGAGTTAGTAGGAGGACACCAGACAGGAGAGACACCAGCGCTATAAAAAGCTTCACAACGGGACACACTTGTGTCAACCAAGGGAGCATCGAGTACAACTGAGCGAAAGTTTCCCCAAGACATTGGGAAACTCGCCTTTACGAGTAACCGTGGAGTACCAGGTTACTCGAGTGAACTTGCCAGCGTGCTGGGACACTATGCACGCAAGACTCGCCAGCGCACGGAGGATACAGCGTCCGTGTTTGAACACGCAATTAGTAGCGTGAGGACAGACCAGGACTGAGACGACTAGAGAGTAGACGTGTTCCTTACGAATGCTATAAGTTTCTAGACAATAGTGATTGTTAGGCTTTAGATTTAATTCAGTGATTAATAGTATCATTATCACCACTTCATTGCATCTATGTAACGTACCATGTTGTTTATTGTCAGTGAAGTATTCCGCTCGCAGAGCTTGTTTATGATCAGCTCTAAATAAATTGCATTCCTTTTGCAAATGACACGAGTTATTATTTCGTGTGGTGCAAAAGCAGGGGAGTCCTGAAAGACCTCTCGCAAGCAAGTTGCTGACAGGCAGGACCTCAATTGGTGTCAGAAATCCCTGAACCAACGTCAATAGGCAAATGGTGTCAGAAGTCCCTGAACCAACGTCAACAGGCACCATTCGACATTATTTATGTGTTAAAATAGCTAAAACTAATGTATATTATTTGGCATACAATGGCAGAAATAATTTTGTTTTGTGAATAACGTGAGTGATTAACACCATTACTACGTGATAATCAAAATCATACTATTTGTGGAGCTTGAACCACAAAGAAGGAAATTTAAGAAAGTGTGTTATTCTACGGAAATTTAGGAACGTGTGTTATTCTACTGAACGTAATGAAAATGTATACAAATATGTATTTAAATTATCAAGCAAACCATCGTGTACATTTCATTTTGTGTGATACAGCCATTAATGTCACCATTCATCATATTCAGTTAGATATTTGTGCAAAATAAGTTCTTTTTGTACAAAGTAAATATATTAGCTACTGAACGGAAGCCTTAGAACGTAGTTATACCAAACAAGATAGAAAGTGAAGACAAGACGACATTGACTGTCATATGACGAACTATCTTACGAATCATGACAATCATTCAGACTATCATAACATTCATTCATTAACATCATTGATCATTATCTAGATCACATTTTTCATTCATCAGCCGCATGAAATATAAACATGTATTTACAGCATATGCATGTTTCTAAAATATTTATGCTCTACTAAACAGAAGCATCCGTTCTGTTCGCAAGTCGATCATTTTTGAGTGTCGGGAAGACAGCGGTGGAACATCCCAAGAGCAGTATTTTCCGAAGAATTAGATGAGTATATTTTCGAAATATTTTGATATCCACTATGTTAATCATGCATCTTTTTTTTTCCAGCGAAAATGTAAATAACTAACACATAACTACAAACCATTGTGTAAAACTACTGTGATATCATTTTGAACTAACATAAAGCCACAAAATGGCATCATTAAATGATTGTATCCAGGCGGGCAAAGAAATGGGCCACACTGGAGACAAATTAGAAAAATGGGTAGAGCAAAAATACAAAGAAGAATTAGCTCGACAGAAGGAAGAAACAGAGAAGAAAGCTTCTCTAGAGAGAGACGAAAGAGCATTAGAAAGACAACATCAGAAAGAGATGAAAGAAGTCGAGGAAGCCACCAAACAGAAACAGCTAGATTTAGATCATGCCACCAAACAGAAACAGCTAGATTTAGATCATGCCAACAAACAAGCAGAGGAAGCTACCAAACAGAAGCAAATACAGATAGATTCAGAAACTAAATTAAAGATGAAGGAAATGGAGGTAGATTCAAACATACAGATAGCCTCTAGCAAACAAAAGAGCCAAGAAGAACAGAATAAGTTTAGTAAATATAAAGGACTGATCAAACCATATAGCGTAGGGGATTCCATCTCAGCATGGACTGAGAATATAGAGTATCAACTTAAGACTCGGAAAATACCGTTGGAGGACTGGGAAATGATCTACATGAGAAATCTTTGTGGGGAGCCATTAAAGGTTATAGAATCAATACCTACAGAACTAAGGAACAATTATCAGTACATTCACGATAGGATCATGCAACACTTTCTTCTAGATGACACTGGGTACCAAATTCAGTTTTCCCAAATAAAGCCAAAGGCATCTGAATCCTTCTTAGATTACATCTCTAACGTGCAAAGCACATTTATTAAATGGACTAGGGCTGCGAAAGTGGGCAATAACTTTGATAAATTACAAGATCTTATGGTAATGGACAAGGTGATATCCACCGTCCCTACCCCTTTTGCGAAGTTTCTACAACAATCAGATATTGAATCCATTGAGCAACTAGAAAAGCGGGAGTCGACATATTTTTCTTCTAATCGTGACATATTTAAGTCCACAACACATGATACAGAGATCACTGCTTTTGCAAAGAATGTACCTAGTAGATCTTACAATCAGAAAGAGTATCATAAGAAAAACAAACCGTACCAGAAGCCACCTCGATGTGGATATTGTAGTTTGTTTCATCCTAGCTACTCTATGTGCGATAAGAACCCAGCATATCCCTCACACTTAGAAACAGTGTTAAAGGAGCAAGAAAGTAGAAGAACTTCATTTAAACGTGCTGTTAAATGTTACTTGTGTTCCAGCTATGGCCACTATAGTAATAAATGTCTTGGTAGGCAACGAATGAAGACAAATAATGCTGCACTCATCGATACGTCATCAGACGATGATAGTGAAATTGACTCGGAACTTGTAAATGTGTTACCAGCGAGTGAATGTGAACGTATGGCAGTAGTTACTGACATATTAGACTTTAAGAAATGTAACACATGTCACCAGTTTCATGCGGATGGTAAATTGAAATGTGGGCACGTCATACTATCCTCCAATGAAGATGCTAACGCAGCTAGTGCCTCCAGAGGTAAACTGAAGTTCTACGATGCACTGGTCAATGATCAACCATGCCATTGTTTACTCGATAGCGGCAGCACTTTACTTGGTTTAAGAAAAGAACTGGTCAGACCAGAAGATTACACGGGTGAATTTGTCAAATGCCGTACTTTCTCTGGAACCATTGAGAAATACCCACTGGCAAAAGCGCATATTAATACCCCGTTCCGTACCGGCACATTTACTTGCGCAATCCTGCAAGATCCATGTACGGATCTGATTTTAGGCTGTCTAGTTTCAATGAAACAATGTACAGACGACGACATAATAGCCTGGACACATACAAACATGGCTAATGCTGTAACAAGGTCAGATACGCAAACACACTATACTGACTTAAAAAATGAGATGTTACAGCTGTTAACACCCAGCGGTGTCGATACCAACACTACTCGACAGAAATGTATCAAGGCACAAAGCACCGACCAAACTATCGCACCTTATTTTAAATTGTTAGGTGAGCGAGCGAAAGTGACTAAAAATGCATCTTGGTATTTTAGAAAACACAACGGAATTCTCATGCGTTATTACATAAATAATAACCATGAAATTCAGCTAACGGTGTTTCCTGTAACATACCGACAAAATGTGCTAAAGATCGCACATGAGTCACCGTTTGCTGGACATTTGGCCTATGACAAAACCAGAGCCAGAATTTTGTCACACTTCTACTGGCCTAAATTCTGTACTGATATAAAATGTTTCTGTCGTTCATGTACTATTTGTCAACATCTTGTACGAAAAGGAAAGCATGTGACGGCCGAAGTTCAACGGTCATTATTAGCATCTAGACCATTTGAGTGTGTAGCGGTCGATATTGTTGGATCCCTAAATCAGGTGTCAAGCAAAGGAAACCGATTCATACTTACTCTCGTGGATCTATGCACCAGGTGGATCGAAGCTATTCCACTAAAATACATCACCTCCAAAGATGTGGCAAATGTATTTTTGCACCTATTTTGTCGTTTTGGCTTCCCACGAACTATTCTATCTATTCGGGGAACGCAGTTTATTTCGGCTGCTACGCAAGCCTTAACAAAATTGTTAGGAATAGAGCAGCATTTCTGTACCCCGTATCACCCAATGAGCAACGGGGTCATAGAAAAAATTAACGGGGATCTCAAACACATGCTGGCTAAAGTAACAGCAGAAAACCCATCTGATTGGGACACACTATTGCCAGCAGTGCTATTTGCCCATAGCGAAATTCCGCACTCGAGTACGGGTTTCTCACCTTTTGAATTAGTGTATGGGGCGAACCCTCGAGGAACCCTAACAATTTACCATCAGCTAATTACTAGCTTACCAGAAAATCCAACAGCAGTAACACCGTATGAGATGGTAACAGAGACACGCGATAGAATAATGAAAGCGTGTGTAATAGCCAAGGCATCTTTGGAGAGGAAAGGACAGATGTACCGCGATTATGCAAATAAGGGTGCTAAAACTATATACCTTGAACCGAATCAGAAGGTTCTGCTTTTACTATCGGATAAACGTAATTTGTTACTAACATCGTGGCAAGGGCCATTCAACGTTGAACGTAAAATATCAGATGTCGATTATGAAATATCGATAAAGGGAAAATTAAAGATATTTCATATCAACATGCTGAAACCATACTTCTCTCGACAAGAACTACGGACAGACGAACAAGATGCACCCACACCAAGTAATCGGACGACAGACTTACACAACACAACTACACTAGGTAGGGCGACGCATGACAACGACATCGAAAACACACTTAGCCAGGTAACAGCACACGCAGCTAGTACAACAACAGTACTGAACGAGACAGATGACGACGAAATAGAATTACCAGTCCCTACTGTAGACACGACTGGAACCATCGACAGCATAAAGATAGAAACCAAACTTACAGACGATCAACGACGACAGATGATAGAATTAGTGACGGAGTACAGAGACATTTTCTCCGACATCCCAGGAAAGACAGACAGAATAGAACACTCCATTATTCTGACTGACAACACCCCAATCAAGTGTCGACCTTATTCCATCCCTCTAAATTATAGGGCTAATCTCGACAAAGAACTACTATCTCTGGAGTCGAGTGGAATAATTCAGAAATCTCAGTTAGAATATTCTTTCCCTATCGTCCTTGTCGCCAAAAAGGACTCAACTATTCGACTCTGCGTCGATTATCGCCGTTTAAACAAAATAACCAAAATTGATGCTGAACCAATCCCAGCATGCGAGGATTTGATCCTTGATATGTCTACATCTCGCATATTTAGCAAACTTGACCTCACGAAAGGTTATTGGCAAGTCCCGATGCAAGAAAATTCAATTCCTTTTACAGCTTTCTCCACTCCTTTAGGTTTCTATGAGTGGCGCTTTCTTCCTTTTGGCCTTCGTAATGCTCCAGCGACTTTCGTCCGTCTAACTAGGGATCTTCTCCACGGGGTGACCAATACGTCTACATACATAAATGACATATGTATTCATACTGAAGACTGGACATCACACCTACAGAAACTACGACATGTCTTCGACAGGTTGCGAGTATTCGGGCTTACAGTCAAGCCCAGTAAAGTAGAGTTGGGCATGAAACAGATTGACTTCCTAGGGCATACTATCTGCAGAGGCCAACTCAGAACAGATGAAAGAATCGTGACCAAGATTCTAAATTTGACTATGCCAACGACCAAGAAACAGGTCCGAAGTCTACTTGGTCTTGTGAATTATTATAGTAAATTTATTCCCAATCTGGAGGAAATCACCAGTGTTTTTTCGAACATTTTGAAAGCTTCGGCTAAACTAAATGTGCAAGATGGAGGATTAATTAGTGCTCTATCAAAATTGAAACATTTATTCAGCGTTCCACCTATCCTGCGTTTGCCTAACCAAAATCTTACCTATTTTTTACGTACAGACGCAAGTGCTATCTCCATCTCAGGGGTACTAGGACAGTTCTACGAAGGGAAGTTCCACCCAGTAATGTACGTAAGTCGTAAGATCAGCCCAGCTGAATCAAGATACTCAGCATCAGAATTGGAGGGCCTCAGCATAATCTATTGTGTTAGAAAACTTCATAGGTTTTTGGCAGGAGAACAGTTTGTGATCGAAACCGACAATTCTCCGTTGTCTGTTATGTAGTCTGGCATTCCCCACAATAATAGGGTCTACAGATGGGCTTTGATACTGCAGAACTATGCATTTACCATCCAGCATTTAAAGGGGAGATTGAACTCTTTGGCAGACACTTTGAGTCGACCGTCAACCATTGAAATACCTGATATACAGGAAGAGATCGACCAGAAATCACCAGAAACAGTAACACTGTAATTGCTAATTAGATCAGTGCCGTATGTGGTGAATAAGTTACACTGTAAGTGCGTTATCATCGCCAAGCTGATAAAACTGTGTAAGAGTAACAGTGCCATTATGAGTTAAACGAACAGACGCATAAGTAATATGTCTGCAGCGCTAACACATATATAAGCCATATTAACAGTGAAGTGTTAGCTGTGAACTTACATAAATTGGTAGGGAACTATATATTTATACACTATCCAGGAAGGAGAGCATATAAGACTTTGGCGAAATGAACTGTGATATGAGAATAGTCTACAAAGAACAGTGCTCCATCTTCACACCTGAAAGGACGACATTAGTTAGTGTAATTAGATATAGAAACGTAAATGTGATATGTATATAATAGTGTTTATGAACAGTACACATAACTTCATTTTTCTATGAATAATTGAAATGCAAAATGTTCAAGTACATATATAACTTTATTTATGTCATGTGATAGTTAGAAGTCACCATCATCTAGTTAATAACCCATTTAATTTAACACCAATAATAGAAATACAATTGTTAGATAGTACTTTACCTTATCACCGCATAATCATACTCAGTTATAAATTCATTTATTTAAAATATCATTTCTAAACTAACCCAACCATTTAGGAATTAACATCATTTCATTTACCAATAACACTTTAAGGTAACTAACCCAATTTACTTAAATGTAATTAATTAGTTAGATTATTTCCCTTAGGATAATTTAGAACAGCACACCAAATTACAGTAGTTAGTATTACAGGATCGGTAACAAACCATCCTCACAAATTTGTATATTTTGTATAGGCATGACACGTGCAAACAAATCGAACACTTGTATAATTCAGCCAATCATTTAATGTAAATATGTAATGTTCATTAATTTGATGCTATGAACCAATATTTTAGTGACGATTGAATGTGTTAGCAAAGCGAGGGTATGAAATTGGATGAAAGATGTGTAGATGATATGAGAGAATGTAGAAATTAGTAAACATTGAAAGAAAGAGAGAGAGAGAGAGAAAGAGAGAGAGAGAGAGAGAGAGAGAGAGAGAGAGAGAGAGAGAGAGAGAGAGAGAGAGAGAGAGAGAGAAAGAAAGAGAGAAAGGTAGCGGCAGGTTTTTTGTTCGCCGCTTGAAACGTCTTGTTATGACTTGTCTGTGTCAATCTGTGTAACCAATGTGTTGGCAAGTTTGTATGTGTGTTACTGCTATACTTTAGTAGATTAGATAGGGCAAATACTTTGAGCATCTTGAAGCGGAGTTGTGGTCATAAATAAGAATAACAAACATTTGTAGCCACAATAAACCGATTTACGGCGCTCGAAGGAATACACACATCTAATATAGTAACGCATACACATGTTAGCGAGTTAAGTACACTGTAGTTTATTAGAAAACACGCAAACAAACAGGAAAACGAACACATAAAAGTTGCATACACCATTTGTTTCAAAGAACAGTAACTCAAATCAGGGGACACAATAACTTCTTAAAAACCTTAATGTAACATTGAAAATATGTCTTCACAAGCGGAAGCGAGAAGGTGAAGAGTAGAACTGTATGTATACGAGTTGGAGTTGATATTATTGGGAACATGAACATTTAATGCTCATGTGTTGTACTCATAACAGAGTCAACTTGTATTGGGTTGTCATTTTGGGCAATATGAGGACAGGTCAAAAGACATAAGTCAACGGACAGAAGTCAGAAGACAGAGGGTCATAAGACGGAAGTCAGGACATAAGTCATAAGACAACGGTTCCGGATCAAAACAATTCCCAAGAAGATCTATAGCCAACGATACTGATACGATGGGCTACTCAATTAGCCGAGTGAAGAAATAGAACAGTGTGAGTAAGGAAAGGAGAGAGTTTATTCTATCCCCAGAAGAGAGATTTACAACTTATTGAATCTTTGACAAAATTGGACAGCCAATTTTGTGTGTGACCATACAACGTGTTACAAGCATGAGTTAAAGGGTTGTAACACTACACAGAGGGGAGAGGAGCCTGTCAAAAATCCCAATAAGTGTTTAGAGTGTTAAGAATATAAGTAATAGAGCTAAGACAGAGTTAGTAGGAGGACACCAGACAGGAGAGACACCAGCGCTATAAATAGCTTCACAACGGGACACACTTGTGTCAACCAAGGGAGCATCGAGTACAACTGAGCGAAAGTTTCCCCAAGACATTGGGAAACTCGCCTTTACGAGTAACCGTGGAGTACCAGGTTACTCGAGTGAACTTGCCAGCGTGCTGGGACACTATGCACGCAAGACTCGCCAGCGCACGGAGGATACAGCGTCCGTGTTTGAACACGCAATTAGTAGTGTGCGGACAGACCAGGACTGAGACGACTAGAGAGTAGACGTGTTCCTTACGAATGCTATAAGTTTCTAGACAATAGTGATTGTTAGGCTTTAGATTTAATTCAGTGATTAATAGTATCATTATCACCACTTCATTGCATCTATGTAACGTACCATGTTGTTTATTGTCAATGAAGTATTCCGCTCGCAGAGCTTGTTTATGATCAGCTCTAA
This sequence comes from Cepaea nemoralis, assembly GCA_014155875.1. NCBI lineage: Eukaryota > Metazoa > Mollusca > Gastropoda > Stylommatophora > Helicidae > Cepaea > Cepaea nemoralis. The sequence continues at coordinate 23,670 of JACEFZ010016620.1, forward strand.
ATAAATTGCATTCCTTTTGCAAATGACACGATTTATTATTTCGTGTGATGCAAAAGTAGGGGAGTCCTGAAAGATCTGTCGCAAGCAAGTTGCTGACAGTGAAGTATTCCCATCATAAGGCTGCATCAGTATTCCCTGATATATTGAATGCTGGGTTTGGTCGCAATGAGAAATAATATGTTGTTACTAACAGTGTTAGTAATTCTGACCATTTAATCATTTATTGAGTTGCCATCATTCTAGGGACATATCATGTTATATGTAAATATTATGGGGGTAGGTTCAAACAGCGTTGTCTGGTGAGGCCATGTATACGGTATGTTACTGGCTGATGTGTCCTGGCTGTCACATGCATCATGATGTTGTCGTGTTACTTGATGGTTGCAATTACTAAAATGTGATGTTCAGCTGTCCCCATGTATGTTGCTGGTGCAGCGCTTAACTTGGCCAGTGTGAATAATGTGACAGACTGTGTCTGAATGAGCAGCAGGGGAATGTATATGTACCTGATTAATTCATATGCAGTTGTTATATAAAGATAAATATGTTTGTTGTTTACTTTTGTTGCAAGATGTAATTCCTGTCATAGGAGAGAACATCCCTGGGTCCTTGTTTACCCCTATTTTTCCTTACCTCTATCTTTGTTTATCCCCAATTTTTTTCACCTTCAATTTTCCTTAACCCTCCATTTTCCTCATCCCCTACCTACTTATCCCATAGTCGAGCTTTCCATACCTTAGTGTGTTGTTATATGGTTAAAGTTATATGTTCCGGTTCGACTTGTTTGAGCGGTTCACACTCATGTTTATGCTTCTATTTTTGAAGTTGTGGTTTTGTTATAGTAATATGTCCCAGTCAGTTTGGGGACAAGACATTCTCTGGTAGCATTAGGCACAATATTGGATTTGGCTGTGGCACAGGGGTCTGATAATATCTGGAGCCCAATCCACTGATTTTCCGCTATGTACTACAGGGATCCATAGTGTTGTGTTGTGTGTCTCAGCATGGTGAGTCCCATCTCCGCACTGTAAGACTCATCCCTAGATTTAGAGTTGTGTCCTTGTTATTTTTTATGTAATGGTCTCTCTGTTGTCCAGTGCTGATCAGCCGGCTGTATATGTATCGTAGCAGGGTCCCAAGAGCACCCTGTCGGCTCAGCCACAACGGGCAGAGGTCTGGCTATATGCGGCAGACTGCCTATAAGATAGACTGTGATGTGGAGTGTTGATTGTCTTGAACATAAGTAACCACATTCTGTATCCGCCCCGTTTAGAATATGAGCTACGAGAGTGGACAATAAAGACCCATGAGTGGACAATAAAGAACCCAAAAACATGATTTTGTTTATCTAGTTCTAGTTGATAATGATGTGTTATGTTTGGTCTTTGCTTTTTAAGTGATGTTGGTTGTTGTTTGTTCCATTCATTAATGTTGGTCCAGTCCATCTGAGTGACCCATTGTCTGGAATAAGCATTAAGGCATAGTTCCCCTGTAAAAAGTCCTGGATTTCTTCTGTCTTTAACTATTCTTTTCTGGTTAACTGTAGAGATAAAATGAGCCTCTATTTGTCTTCTTTGTATTATTTTCTTCTCCTGTGGCCCATAAGTAGTCATCGTTGTGTCCTATCTTCTCATCCTTTCTCCGTATGCGGTTGCACTAATATGGGTTTAGATTGTATTTATCTCCCATCATTGCTTTGCTTAATTTCCTGTAATACCGTGATTTCAAAGTTGATATTCATGTTGTTATGCAGATGTTTGTGATTGAATTATGTATTAATATATTTACAGCGTGAACACGGAAAAAGACACCACAATATTAGTGAACATTGATACTAATATTTTGAAATAATATATCATTATTTGAATTGTATGCGTTCATGCGCACTCTTAACGGCTAAGTACATGAGCTCGTGCAGCCCCCTCCCCCCTCCCCCACACCTAGCCAGTACCGATGCACAACATTCACTGCACTGTGAGATCAAGAAGAGAAAGAGCCTACAGGTCCAACAGAGGAAACTCCTGGAAGAGTCAGGCTGAGCACAGTATTCAAAATTCAAGTTCATGTGAGACATGGAAGCTTGTGAAGAATGGAAACAAGTGGAAACTGCATGTAGCACCTTATCCTTAGCTTGCATCAGACTCACCTTCCTCAACTATCAGTAACTATTTCTCTCACTCTATAGACATGCTTTTGTATTTTCTGTCGAGCTCTATCCATTTGTTTTTCCGTAACACTGTCTATCCCTCTCTCTGTCACTACGTCTTTCTCTCATCTCCTTGCAGTGACTGTTTTTGTAAACTTGACATGGTGTAGTATCCTAGACATGCAGGGTTGCTGGGAAACTGAGAGGGCTGACATGATGGCATCAAAAGCAATTATAGCTCAGACACAGAAGAACGAACTAACAACCGTTACTGTCAAAGGGTTACGAATTTGACACGCAGGCCCGTCTAACATTCTGCCCTTCTATCACTTTCTGTCAGAATTGTTTCAGGAAGAAGGGCAATAGAGATAAACTGCAGGCAATAACATAAAAATCGTGCATTTTGATACATCTCTTGATGCATGTTCTATATCAAGGCTGTGGAAATGTCCAGTATGGAACGAATTGCAATGATCACAGACTAGGAAGGTTCCCGTATGTGACTAACCATCTCAACACCAGCACTCAGCATCGACCCTCTTCCTCATGTCCAAGGAAAGACTGAGAACGCATGGTCTTGTCCCGATTGCAGTTGACGTTTCTTTTAAAGTATTCGTATTCGATATCTGCATGCAACTCTTTATACATTTTTTTCGCATATCCTTTACAGAACATCTCTGTCATATATCAGCTAATTGTTGATTTCTTGGCAAGATTACGCTCAGTAGTTTGCCATTGCCTTCTGAGCGACAGGCTCACATACCCCGCAATTTACCGACGCGGAGAGAACGGATACCGATTCTCACGCACGTCACGTTACTCACGACCATATACAGTATTACGGAGAAAGTCGCTATCACCTCGGCCAGGGAGACCGGCTTTAGGGATTTCATTACAAAAACAAGTCCAGGGATGGAGTTATATTTCTCCAAAGCACAAAGGTGGGGCTGGAATGCAGAGACCACGTGTTGCTCATGCAGCATGATTCCTCATCTATCGACCTGCATAGTTTACCCCAGAGCAAAAGTAAAACCAATACATCTGGAACAAGGCAAGCTGTAGAAGCTACAAGATCAGCAAAGATATGCTCTACTTGCCCGAAAGTCGGGACTTCGATCCTAGACCAGTTGCCATCACATTACATATGTTTGCATATCCTTTACAGGACATCGCTGTCAACATCAACATCTTTTAGCTGATTGTTGATTTCTTGGCAAGATTACGCTCAGTAGTTTGCCATTGCTTTCTGAGCGGCTCTCATAAGTTACCGATGCTTTTCGAACCACTGCTGATTCTCACCGTCGTCACGTTACTTACGAGAGTATACAAGATTACGGAGAAAAGTCGTTCACCTCTAGGCCAGGAAGCCGGCACATTACATATAAGGTACTCTTTTATAAAAACATTTGCAGCTACGAAATGTGGCACTGTCAAAGACTGAGGTATAGAAGAGTATAGAGGTATAGAAGTCTGCCTCAAGATAGAAGACCACCTGGAAAGAGGGGTCAACCTCAAGTAGATTAGAGGTAACATAGTGCCCCGATATGAGGGCAGGGTAGGTGATAGGAAGGGGGACTATTAACTAGTTCTCTCACGAGACACTGAAGTATCAACCAGAGAGTTAGTACTCTGGTCACGACAGAATCACCCTACGTGATAGCCACGGAGAAGTGGATTGCCAACTCAGCAAGAGACGGCTGCTATAAGCGTGCTAAGTGATACAGCACGCAAAAAGCCGAAGGACGCACAAGGTCCTTCCGCGTGGTGTGTAGCCACGCGAGTAGAAACGTCAGACTGGGGACTGACTTTGTAGCGAGCACATCGTTTAGTGTCGGTGGGGTTTTCTGTAGCCAAGTAGATAGAGATTAGCAATAGGGTTAGGAAACTAGTGATAGGCAATTCTGTGGCTTTGTGTGTGATTTGATAGCGACTGTTTTGTAAATGTAAAGAGCCAACGGCAATAAAATGTATCATCCATTTCATCTCACACGACTTGCAAGTTCTTTGTGTGGTGCGAGAGAAGTAATCCTGTGATGCCTGAAACATCGGTTGCTGACAGGCGAGGATTAAAGTGGTGTCAGAAGTGTGGCTTGGACGAAAGTTCAAGCTAATACACTCACCCACGGCTCTCGACTAAGGTTACTAGTATTTATAGAATAGTGAGTTACATGGTTTAATGTGTGTCAGTGACTAATGACGTGTGCAGACTAGAACAAGTTGCGAGCTGAGCTGTGCCTATCGTGATGAAATACGATTTATTTGTGTTTATTGAAATATTGTGTGCTTATAATAATGTGTTCTTCGAAGTTGTAAGTATTTATATTATGGTTTTCTTTCATTTATTTATGTAATTACTTATTTGTTTATGAATTGTTATCAAATATGATTCATGGCGGAGCGATACACAGGCCGGCGACATTATCGATTTTTGCAAGCTAAAAATAGCGCTGCGCCTCTGACGTATTGCGATTGACAAACAGTTGTCTTACGCCATTTGCATTCAGCATCTGATTGTTTACAAACGCCAGGCGCCTGCCCGCCTGAATCTGTGCTTTATATTAACTATTATTTGTTTATTTAAGTTAGTGAATGAATATATTTATTTATTTAAACATTATTATTACATTTATATTTATTTCAAAGCATTTATTGAATTTTTTCCGTACTTTTTCTATTTGTTTACCGTCGCGATGAAACTACTTGTGCTATGCAAATTAGACTCGGTCTGCACAACACTTCCATAGATTAAACTAGATTAGGTAAGAAAGGCATAAGACGTTAGAACGAAGACAGGACATTGACATTTAATATTAATTAAACTACATTGTATTTGTCCGGGGGCATGTCATTGTGATTGTACCAATTTGTCGAAAGTGATATGTCATTTGCAATTTGTTAATTGTTGCTGCTCTGTGAACCAGGGTGAACAACAGCGGGTTAGAAGAGTAACTCGTGTGTATGCCGAAGTGCCAAACGAGGGGACCTGAGTTGCCAAACGATTGTACCTGATTTTCTGGAATGTTAAGATGAATATACCAACGTATTTGGCATGCAATGTGATTAATAATGCATCTCTTTTTCAGCGTGTGATGCATTAGCATATTTTTGTGCTCTGTTTTTCAGGATAAAATTTTCCAGGTTATAAACTAAGAGTACAATTTGTAGTGCTCAGAGATTAAGAAACATAACATATCTAAGATAAATAAGCCGTATCTAAGATAAATAAGTGAGTAGATATTTGAGTGCCTGTCAAAGCTATCTAATCTCCCAACAACATGGCAACTTTAGCTGACTTCATAAAAGCAGGCAAAGAGTTACAATACACAGGAAAGGAGCTAGAACAATATGCTGATCAAAAATTTAAAGAAGCAAAAGATGCTGAGAGAATTGAACGTGCACAAGAAAGACAACATCAAAAAGAGATTGTAGAACTAGCTGAGATAACAAAACAAAAGGAGTTAGAGATAAAACACAAAGAGGCACAATTAGCTGAAGAAACGAAACAGAAACAGTTAGATCAAGACAAAGAGATTAAACAAAGGCAGTTAGAACATGATAAGGAAATTAAACAGAAGGAATTAGAATTAAAGCAAAAACAGGTAGAACAGGAGAAAGAATTAAAGCAAAGAGAGATAGATGAAATGGCAAGAGTGAAAGAAAAACAGTTAGATCAAGAAAAAGAATTAAAGCAAAAGCAGTTAGATCAGGAAAGAGAACTAAAGCAAAAAGAGATAGATGAAATGGCAAGAGTCAAAGAAAAACAAATACAAGTAGAATCAGAGACACAGTTAAAGATGAAAGGTATGGATGTAGACTCACACACAGAGATCTCCGCTACAAAACTAAAAAGTCAACCAGAAGAAAATAAGTTTAATATGTACAAAAATATTATTAAACCATTCTGTAAAGAAGATTCCATATCAGCCTGGACAGAAAATGTCGAGTATCATTTTAAATACCACCAAGTTCCAATAGATATGTGGGCTATGATTTATATGAAGAACCTTAGTGGTGAGCCCCTTAAAGTGATAGAATCTATACCAACTGATCTTAGATCTAACTATCAGTACATCCATGATAGGATAATGCAACACTTCTTACTTGATGCCCCTGGGTATCAAGTTCAGTTCTCAAATTTAAAACCAAAACCTAGTGAGACCTTCATTGATTACGTCTCAAATGTCCAAAGCGTACTAAATAGATGGCTTAATGCAGCTAACATAGGAAGACTTTGAAAAACTTAAAAAATTAATAGCCATGGATAAAGTCATAGCCACTATACCATCTCCTTTCGCTAAATTTCTGCAGCAATCAGACATAGAGACCATAGAACAATTTGAAAAGAAAGGCTCTGCATATTTTTCCTCAAATAGAAATATTTTTAAAACATCAAGTATCGACTCTAAAATAGTTTCTTTTGTAAAGGACCAACCTAAAAACTATCAGGGTAATAGAAAACCATTTCATAGAGTCGACAAGAAAGATAAGAAAGTGTCTAAATGTGTCTACTGTCAACTTTTTCATGATACTTATTTTATGTGTGATAAATCGCCTAACTATCCGGCACATCTTGAGAATGTCATTAAGAAGCAACAAAACAAGAGAACTGCATACAGGCGTGCAATCAAATGCTTCTTTTGTTCCAGCTACGGCCATTATTCAAATAAGTGCCTGGGCCGCCAACGTATGAAAGCCAACAATGCTATTTTGATTGATACATCTTCTGATAGTGGTAGTGAGACTGAGTGTGAAGTTGAGAATGTATTACCTTTTAAGCAATCTGAAGATGTGTGTTGTGTGAATGATGTATTAAGCTTTGACAATTGTGACCAATGTCACCAATTTCATGCAGACGGCAAATTTACATGTGGGCATAGTGTAACATCCTCCGTAGAGAATGCAAATGCAGTTATAGCCTCCAGAGGCAATCTAATGTTTCACTCTGCAATGGTCAATGATAAGCCAGGCCGATGTTTGCTTGACAGTGGGAGCTCTATTATTGGTGTGAAAAAGGAACTTGTTAATCCAAAGGATTATACTGGTGACTCTGTAAAATGCCGGACTTTTTTCTGGTAATATAGAAACCTATCCTCTGGCAAGAGCCCGTATAAACACCCCGTTCCTTTCTGGTACCTTTACTTGTGCAATTCTAGACAACCCTTGTACTGATGTAATTCTTGGGTGTCTACCCCAGCTAAGGCACTGTACAGATGAAGAAATATCTGTCTGGGAGGAAAAGAATGGTTTCACTCCAGTGAACAGTGCAGATATCCTCAAACATCACAGTCCTAACAAAAGTGCTAGACCCATAACACTTGAAACTGATCAAGACGTAATGATGCTACTACCAGGCAAGCATAATAAAATTATAACTTCATGGCAAGGGCCTTTCAAGGTGATACAAAAACTTTCAGATGTCGACTATGAAATATCGGTTAACGGACACTTAAAGATATTTCATGTCAAAATGTTGAAACCCTACTTTTCACGACAAGAGACAGAAGTAGATACTGACGAACACAGTGCACCCACACCTAGTGATGAGACGACAGACATACACAACGCAACTACACTAGTTAGCGAGACTGGCAAATCCGACGAGATGCATACACTTAGTGAGAATACAGAAAACGCACTTAGCACCACCACCGTTCTTAATCAGGTAGACGACGACGGAATGGAACTACCTGTTCCAATTGTAGACAAGACTGCGACATTAGATAGCATACGGATAGAACAGGGACTAACAGACGTTCAACGACGACAATTAATAGAATTAGTGACGGAGTATAAAGACATATTTTCTGACATTCCAGGTAGGACGGACAGAATCGAGCACTCCATTCTTCTTTCGGACTCTAAGCCTATCAAATGCAGGCCGTACTCTATCCCACTCATCTATAGAGAAAGTCTAAATAAGGAAATTCTTAATTTAGAAGCTAGTGGGATCATTCAGAAATCTACATCTGAGTACTCCTTTCCAATCGTCATAGTCAAGAAAAAAGACTCCACAATTCGTCTGTGTGTGGACTATAGAAAGCTAAACAACGTCACTAAGATCGACGCAGAACCAATTCCTTCCTGCGAAGATCTTATTCTTGACATGTCCACCTCCAAAATCTTTTCTAAATTAGATCTTACTAAGGGATATTGGCAGGTCCCTATGTAGACTCAATCCATTCATCTTACTGCTTTTTCAACACCGTTAGGGCTATACGAGTGGCGTTTTCTTCCTTTCGGACTTCGAAACGCTCCTGCCACTTTCGTACGCTTAACTAAAGATTTACTTCATGGAGTGACGAATACAGTGACCTATATAGATGATATATGTGCCCATACAGATGACTGGACAACACACTTACTGAAACTAAGACATGTCTTCGACAGGTTGCGACTCTTCGGTCTCACTGTCAAACCGAGCAAAGTTGAATTGGGCCTACAAGAAATTGATTTTTTGGGTCATGTCATTTCACAAGGTCAACTAAAAACTGACAATAGAATTATTACCAAAATTATAAACCTGACCATGCCTACAACAAAGAAGCAGGTCAGAAGCCTTTTGGGGTTAGTAAATTACTATAGCAAGTTCATACCAAACTTAGCTGAAATTACAAGTGTATTTTCAAATGTCTTAAAAGCATCTGTAAAATTAGATGTCAAAGATGCATTATTAATTTTTGCATTGTCAAAATTGAAAATCCTGTTTAGTAATGTACCAATCCTCCGCTTGCCTAATCCTAGGCTCGTTTATTATCTCAGAACAGATGCCAGCAGGATCTCCATCGCTGCAGTGCTAGGCCAGTTTTATGAGGGCATCTTCCATCCGATCTGCTACGTGAGCCGCAAGATCACACCTACTGAGTCCAGGTATTCCATATCAGAGTTGGAAGCCCTAAGCGTCATCTATGCGGTGAGGAAGCTGCATCGATTTCTAGCGGGTGTTCACTTCGTTGTCCAGACTGACAACTCCACAATCACGGTCATACAAAGTGGTGTGCATCGAAATGATCGTATATACAGGTGGTCGTTAATACTACAAAATTATACTTTTAGTATAGAGCATATTAAGGGTAAGGACAACATTCTGGCTGATACCCTTAGTCGACCATCTGAGGTAGAAATACCGGAGATTCCACATGAGAGTGTAGAGTAATAGAGGTTAAATTAGTACATTAGAATATTCTATATGAAATATTGTACGAATACATAGACATTATGTTCTGAACTATGTACTAAGAACAGTGAACTACCATGTGTCCGTAGACATCAAAATGAGAACTGTGCTCCGAGAACAAGTATATCACCGTGTGAACTGAGACAGCTCGTTACATACTAAGCTCCATATGTGTTCCGTTGAATCATCTGTGTTAAGCAGAGAAAAACAGTGTCAGAACAGTAAATAAATAACAGACACGAAAATAATTGTCTACGACACCAGCGAACTCTACAGGTGCAATACCCATAGGACACAAGTATGACTGTGTAATGTATTTAATATACCCAGGAAAATTGTGGATGTATAGTATGCCAATGAAAGCAATTTCTGAACATTAGGGCAACGACTAACTTGAGGTATTTAAATACCATGTATATATACTTATTGTGATATGTATTATAACGTTTTAATATAGTGATAAATTATAGTTAGATTAGATCACTCTAAGATACATTTAGATTTAGGAAATATAATAGTTTTCAGTTTTTTAGTAGTTTAGATAGATCATTAATTCACCCACTTACTTAGCTTAAAAGTAGATTAGGATAGTAATTCAAACGTAATAACAGCTAATGATAAACTAGGATAAAAAGTTTAGATAGTAATAGTACCATTTAGTTTGTTACATTTCACTTTGGTTCATTTCATTTGAGTTCATTCCATCTTAATGAACCAGTCCATTTAACAAACGTGATCATTTAGTATTATGATTAGTTTACACCGGATAGGATAAAAGGATTAGACAAATAAACATACATCATTTACACCATTTAGAGTAAAAATATCAATCATATATTTTTTTCATGTAAAAACATTATTTATAATTTTGTTATATTTCACATTACCCATGTTACAAAGGTACATAATTTATTACATTTCACATTACCCATTTCAGAAAGGTACATAGCTAATCTCACATCAATGTCATTTTAAATAGTTAGATTACTTCCCTTAAATTAGATTAAAGTAGGTAACACATTAAATACATATTCATAGAACTAGTATTAGTATTTCAGTATTTAGAGTATTATTTCAGTATAATGTAGTCATTAATAATATCAGGGTACAAACCACCAACCCTTTTTCTTAGATGTAAATATGTTGTAAATACATGACTCGTGCAGCAATTTACGCACAGTCATTAAGCTCAACTTTGTCAAACTGAGCCAAACTTGTACAGTGTCACTCCAAGGTTTTTAAATAAGTGTGAGGGTAAAAGATGTGTGACAGAAGTGTGAAAGTGAGAGCGGATGTAAATTATACAGGAGAGAGTGAGATCAGTCAGCGGATTTTTTCTGCCGCTCAACGCGACTTTTTTATTTTTTGTCTGCGTCAAGTGTTTGCTTTCGATGTGAACATGTGCTGTCTTGAATGTGTTTTGTGTAGTTTAGTGTAGATCTTAGAGAAAGTATTTTAAGTCTCATAAGACGGAAACGTAGTCACGAAATAGTGTTATACACTGGTTTGTGGCCACATGTAACCGAATTATGGCACTTGAAAAGTAACTTACATACCTATTATAAATAGACACACATGTTAGAAGTTAGAATATACTATTAGTTAGATTCAAACACGCAAACATCCAGGAAAACAAAAATGTAAATTGCATACATTTTTGGTAGATCAAAGGGAGATAACTCCGGGTCAGGGGACACAATAGACAACGAAACACTAACTTAACAGTGAAAGATAACTTTACACGCGGAAGCGAGATAGGTAAAGCCTGTCGCACACAGCTTGTGTAATGGTTGTTTAATATTATATGGGGGACATGAAGCAATTCATGTGTTGACCCTAAGAAAGTCAATTTCGTATGGGTAGTGAGTTAATTTACTATTTGAGGGCAGGTCTTATAAGACAATGGTCCGGTTCAGACAAACCTCTAATTAATATAATATTGCGATTGAGAAGAGGGCTCACGCCAACCAGACAAGTTTGTGGCGATTGCCATTAGCCAAGTAAAGTGATACTACATTGTGACAATAGTCAGTAGAAGTCTATTTAACCAAAACCAGGTTATCAGCAGTCTTTGACAAAAATTAGATACACTAATTTTTTTTAGAAACCTCTTGCGTCACAACCAATGAGTCAAAGTTGGTGACGCAACACAGGAGGGGAGGGTGTGTGTCAAAGACTGAGGTATAGAAGAGTATAGAGGTATAGAAGTCTGCCTCAAGATAGAAGACCACCTGGAAAGAGGGGTCAACCTCAAGTAGATTAGAGGTAACATAGTGCCCCGATATGAGGGCAGGGTAGGTGATAGGAAGGGGGACTATTAACTAGTTCTCTCACGAGACACTAAAGTATCAACCAGAGAGTTAGTACTCTGGTCACGACAGAATCACCCTACGTGATAGCCACGGAGAAGTGGATTGCCAACTCAGCAAGAGACGGCTGCTATAAGCGTGCTAAGTGATACAGCACGCAAAAAGCCGAAGGACGCACAAGGTCCTTCCGCGTGGTGTGTAGCCACGCGAGTAGAAGCGTCAGACTGGGGACTGACTTCGTAGCGAGCACATCGTTTAGTGTCGGTGGGGTTTTCTGTAGCCAAGTAGATAGAGATTAGCTATAGGGTTAGGAAACTAGTGATAGGCAATTCTGTGGCTTTGTGTGTGATTTGATAGCGACTGTTTTGTAAATGTAAAGAGCCAACGGCAATAAAATGTATCATCCATTTCCTCTCACACGACTTGCAAGTTCTTTGTGTGGTGCGAGAGAAGTAATCCTGTGATGCCTGAAACATCGGTTGCTGACAGTCACATACTGAAGGAGACAAATAGAACAGTTAAACTTTCTTCATTGTAACACGTTTTGATCATTGACACCTCCGACAGGCCATGCTGGTCCGCGACAACATACTAGTGTCTGAGATCGATATGTCTTCATGGAACAGTGATGCCCTGCAAGTGCAGGCATTAAGAATAATGACACCAGTGCAGCTTGTAATCGTGAACGTGTATGCGCGGAATGGGAAGGTCGACGTGCGACAATGGCAGAGTTTGTTCGATATGGATGAAAGGCATATCATCTACTGTGGGGAGGACTTCAATGCCAGAGGCAGTCAATGGGGGAATTGCGTCACCAATAGACAGGGAGTAGATCTGGAGGACGCCCTGGCATCTGCTGCCCTAATCTGTCTGAATGATGGGAAGGTCACTAGAATAGCCACTCGACCAGGCGACTCTGACAGCGTCATTGACTTGGCTCTGGTGTCGCCCACCATCGCACCAAGGTGCCGGTGGAGCACACTGGGATACCACGATAGTGACCACTACCCTTGTGTCATCCTGATCAAGAAAGACGGGGCCATGAGTCAAAGAAACAAGACAAATGCCTTCCCGTACGACAACACTAACTTCCTTCCGCAGGAGACAAGAAAGATGGTTGCAGCCACCATGGTGGAATGGAGAGGTCGAGAAGTCATGGCTGGGAAAGAGGCAGGCTGTCAAAGACTGGCAAAAGGCCAGAAAGGCTAACATGCCACAGGCTGAACTGGCGAACCTGAAGACTGAGGTCGATAGGCCGACGACTTTTTTCAAATCCTGCGCGAAACAGGCCATGGCCGAGAAATGGGACGAGTTCTGCAGGAAGGTGTGCTCCGAGCGATCTCTTACGACATTCTTGCGCCTCCACAAGAGCATGAACGGTGCTGCACAACGTAGGGGTATTCCAGACTTTCAAGGCACAGACCTCGCATGGAAAATGTCGGATGCGGATAAAGGTAAGTCTCTTCTTGCATGCTACATAGAACAGACTGACCAGAAAGACGAGCCCGCCAGACAGAGGACCACGACGACACTCTCTCAGTTGTGCGAGGGGGTCGGGACAGACGAAGAATGGACAATCACAGCTGAGATATTGCGTGCGATGCTCAAGAAATCACCTAACACCGCCCTAGGCCCAGACGGCATCCGATATGGTGACCTACTGGTGATATCAGATGATGACATGGAAGAACTGGCCAGAGAATTCAACACCAGTATCCAGAGGGGTCAGGTCAAAGAAGAATGGCTACACAGCTTCTTGCTGCCGTTGCCAAAACCGAACAAAGACCATTCCAAGATAAGCGGCTACAGAATCATTACGATGCAGAATACTGTTGGTACGCCATAGACTTAGAGGACGCATATAACAGAGTATCTTTCAAGCACTTGACGCAAACCCTCCTTAGACTGAAAGTGCACCCTCACCTTGTACGATGGATAGCTGTAGTTCTGCTCCAAAGGAAGGTGGTGCTAAGATGCGGGAGTTGGTCTTCTGAGCCGATAACGATATGTCCAGGATTGCCGCACGGTTCACTATTGTCACCAGTACTATTCAACGTGTATACGGTGCCGATCACTGAACAACAGTTGGACGGGAGTGGTAGGATTCTGTCATTTGCTGATGACATTATCGTGTATCGACAGGGTCGAGATAGACAGGCGGTTGCCAATGATATGCAGGGCGAACTAGATCGAATTTCCTCATGGTGTGTTGATGCCCTTGTAAACCCTGCAAAGGCAACGGTTACATGGTTCTCACTAAACAACCATATTGTGAAAACAGACCTGCCGGCAGTAAGAATGGATGGGAGCAGTTTGAGTAGAACCCAGTGAATGGCATATCTTGGCGTGAGGCTTGATTGTAGCCTGTCGTTCAGAGATCATGTCGATTATGTCATAACGAAGGCTCGAAAAGGTTTGTCAGCAATGAGAGTCATGGCGACTGCCAATATCGAGCAAAGACTGCTAATACTTCTGTTCCAAGGACTTGTACTTTCACGCATCGAGTATGCCCTGGCCATCCTCACTGTCAGCCCTACACAGATTGGAAGACTCGAAAAGGTACAAAACGACGCCATGCGCATCATTTTGGGCTGCACGAGAGACACCAGCTGTGTAGCAATGAGATACCTCCTTGACTTCCCGACAATGGAACACAGGATCAAGATCTGGAGAGCTCGTGCATACTTAAAAATAAGTGCAGATGAGCAGCACCCTCTGCATGACGCTATATTCAGAGAAAAGGGTGACAGGCTAAAGAGGGGCAAATCATGGATGGGTCCGGCGGAAGATGTCGTCAGACAGGTCTGCAGTCTTACCAGTATCAACCCCGGCAAAGAATGGGTGCCGGTGCCTCCAGCCTTTAAGTGCACTTTCTCCTGCATTATCACACTCGACAGACGGTGCAGAGAGCAGAACCCTGCCGCTGTCAATGCAGAGGTTAACCCGCTCATCTATGAAAACTCAGATAGCCTCGAAGTGCTCATCTATACAGATGGATCCGTTGTAAAGCAGCAGCGAAGTGCGTGGGCATTTACAGCCCGTTCAGCGGGCCGAACCGTTCAAGAATCCAGTGGTGCCCACTCTATGACCACGAGCAGCATGACGATGGAGGTGATGGCAGTTACACAGGCTTTCATATGGCTGGAATCACAGCATTATACCAACGTGTGTGTACTAAGTGATTCAATGAGCATCATTCAGAAGGTCGAAGCTGGATCTGTACGTAGACAGTAGACTGAATCGCTGCGGAAGTCTGTTGTCCGTAAAGTCACCTTCATCTTCGTCCCGGGACATGCGGGAGTCGAGGGAAATGAACGAGCTGACAAACTGGCTGGCTCTGCACCCCCTGTAGATGGCCAGCCCATGGATCCTGCCGATGTTATTACCGTCCTTAAAGATTTGGCGAGTACAGAGGATTTTGACGTCAGTTAATCCACAGGATGAAAGACCTGGGAGTAAGTATCGGCACAGCCAGACGCGAGAGGTACATCGGGAAAACAATGTGCCTCGTCAACCAACACAGAACTGGCACTATTAGCCACCGGACGCTGATGCATATGCTGGGGGGGGGGGGGGGGGGGGGGGGGGGGGGGGGGGGGGGGGGGGGAAAGGATCTGAGCAGCTATGGACATGTCCGGAGTGCAACGAAGATACCCCAACTGATAACTGATAACTGATTACTGATCATTGTAATGTTTCATAGGTAAAAATGTAGAAAACTGTATAATAGGAAATCATAGTTTCAAAGGACATAAAAAGAAATAATGCTTTAAGCACCAAGGGAGATAAGAAAAATAATGCATTGTTGTATAAATGAAGGTGGTGTAATTCAAACAGTTATTTCGAAGAAAGTATAGCATGGTTTCTAAGGAAACATATTGGCATACAATCAACAGTTACCAAAATATATTTAAGTAATTGCAATATCTTAGATTTCCAGATTGTGAGAGCACGTGGTAGATAATATCTCAAACAAACTGCAGTATTCTTACGGGATAATTTATCTTTTGATACTGTTTAAATGCTGTTGGATTCCTTGTAATGGATTTAATATTTGTTTTTTGTTGGCACATGTTGATGTGACTCAATATCATATCAAATATGGTCGTGGAGATGTTTAATGTTCCGTCATTGATACACAGGTGGCGTATCGCACTCGCTGATGTTTGCCTTAACGCTGCAGTTGTTTATCCTAGCAAAGACAAACCGCCGTTTGAGGTGTTCAACTGCAATGACTCTCAGTCGCCAAACAGTTAACATGTTTTACCTTAATATTCTTTGTAATTCAGAAATTTGATGACAACACACATCCGTGTCTTACCCCTTAATTGGTCTGTTCATCAATGTGCACTGTATGGTATGTATGGAGAATTAAAGACAAACTTGTCCATGTTAGCAACATTGCATGTAGAGTGTGTATGGAAGAGAGGTAATTACGATGTGTCGATGCAGACGGTGTTAGATATTGTGTAGGTCTGCAACTAGATCGTGAACTAGATTGCCACTGCCCTATACAAACGATATGTCTTCTTCGTGGACTTCTGGGAACTCTGAACGACACATTATTGCACCAGGGGCTACTTAGCTAATGTGCAATTTTACAGGAAAGAGCAGGGGATACAAGACATGCATTCAATTGATGTGGATTCTGATGTAATTTGTGCAGTCTGTTCAATAGAGAGTACAGATATTTACAATAAGCACCAATGCAGCTAGATTCACAATCTTTCTTTGTTTTGGGTTGGCTCTCTCTCTCTCTCTCTCTCTCTCTCTCTCTCTCTCTCTCTCTCTCTCTCTCTCTCTCTCTCTTTCTTTCTCTCTCTCTCTCTCTCTCTCCCCATCCCTCCTCATTCACTCTATATCTTACCCCTCTTTCTATCTCACTCTCTCCCTCTCTCACGCGTACACAAGATTATAGGCCATACATAACTGTTTACTATTTCCTTTGTAAAATGGAGCGCTGTTTGCGATGTTTACACTATGATCCATTCAGTGATACGTTTACACTTGTTGAAATAAAACTAGGTGTGCATGAGAATACGTGGAGCGTGAAGATGTTGTACTGACATCTTTTAGTATGCATGAGAGCGGATTATTGCTGATAATTACCACCATCAACATCAAGTAATGTGTAGATAATTACATCTCGCCATATATGTAATATTTTCATATGTGGAATCGATGAATGCATTTGTTTTACTCGCAAATGTTAAGGAAAGGACACGTGCACATTATCTTGTAAATACGAGCTGCATTGTGTGTAATATACATTTAAAACACATATATCTAAGAACATAGGTTGCTTCTCGGCCTTTTGACTAAGATCAAAGTGTAGATGTATCTGCACATTATCTGACATGTGTGCAGAGGAGGTCATCCAAACTGCAAACTCAAATTCCTGACCACTAAGACTGCCAGTCGGTCCCAGGTGGACCACAAAATAGCCTAAAAGGCACATAGTTTGACATAGGCTTTACAAATGATGGATGTGTCGTGTCTACACTTGCTCTTGTCAGAGCCATCAGCAAAAGTCGTTACCCGAATGACACACATGCGTGGAACCCATGGAGCGGCTTTGGTCCCTGGGGAACCGCTAGGGCTTAAACAATAAAATCAAAATGTAGAACTATCTCCACTTGATGCGGACAGGGCTCCGTGGTGGTCATCTAAACTGACAAACAGGAATCACTGACTACTAACACTGGCAGACATACCTTGATGGACAACGACGGGCAGAAATGCACATAATGAATGGGTCTAAAATGCTTTAAAATGAAGGCGATTTGTATTAATAGCATGTACAGTAGCAGACGCATTTAGATCAAAATATACTGCAAGTACTTCAAGTGGCTCCAAATTTGCTTTAAGATTGCTGAATCACATTTTGTGTGATTGAACCGTTATGTCCTTAAATTAAATTAACTCCATTGCTAATATTTCATTTCATAATTTTGACAAATCTTTTCCGATAATATGCCTACTGATATGCGGTAGAGCTTTCAGGTACGAGTACATCTAAGACAATAATCTTCAAATGTCGTCTACCAATCATGATCTGAATTCACTGCTAATTTAAAAGTTAGATTGAACACACACACACACACACACACTAAGAGTCAATGGCATAGGCACAGAGATCACCATCGATGTCATTCTTTAATAAGAAAGTGGATGTACACGTTTGTGTCGCTTGAAGTGTGGATGTTGTAAGATGTGTTTGATCAAAGCAATGTCCATGTTATAAGATGGAATGAAATAAATAAGCGCCACAACCTTCATCTTGTCAGGGGGTAGCCAACATAGACGAGAAAGGAGCCGGGGTTGATGATGACTGATTGAAATTAATCTCTCTATCACTAAAACCGCCGGCTTCCTGGCCTAGAGGTTAGCAACTTTTCTCCGTAATCTCGTATACTCTCGTCAGTAACGTGACGACGGTGAGAATCAGCAGTGGTTCGAATCGCGTAACAGCGTGGTCGTCCAGAAACATAAATACAGCGTTACGGACTGTCACTGCATCGTAACCCTTTTATGTGTGCGTAATGCCATGGTCCAGCTAAGGACATGGATTAGTTATGCCCTAACCAAAATTAGACTAGGTCAGAGGTTATGGCAGTGTTCAGCAAATGGACACCTGGATCGTGAAAAGTGGATAAATTTCACACAGCGTGGAAACGCTGGGACTTGCTTCGCGGTAAACAGGAAGAGGGATCCAGACAAGGGATTCAAGGCTGTGGTTTCGTAGAGTGCGGACAATGTCGAGAAGAGAGCTGTGGCTAACAATGAGCAATTCTTTTATCACAGTATTCGTGTAGAAATGTAATGTAGATTCGTGATACAGTATTCTATAATTGTGTGTGCAATTGCAAACAAACATTGTAAATCGTTTTGAGGAATAGATCGTCAAAAACTTGCACTCTTGTTGTGGTATCGAAGATGTATGGAATTGGAATTATAACAGTGGGCCATGATGGTCAGGTAGAACAAAACAGTTTGACTATTAGTCAAGTAAAGTCCTGAAAGTAACAAGCAGTGAAGGGAGGCCGCATAGCCAAATACTGTGTCTTAGATGCGACAGAAAGAAGAGTCAGAGACTAACTACGGGGACGACATGATGATGGTGAACGAAGTTCTAACCAATACCCCTCTGTCACACAACCACTGTCGCTTAACGATAAGATGATAAACTAACAGAGAACCAGTCTGTATTCACAGCTGCAATTGTTTGTTACTAGTGGAGAAACACTCAAGTCGGATCAAAGTAAACTACAAGTCTTTGAGAGTTCCCTAGGAACGAGAAATTTGTCGTCATTGTTTGATGTAGTCGTTGGGAGAAAAAACCTGTTGTATTCGGAGTAGAAGGGGGAATAACTATTCTTGTGAAATTAGGGACGGATAGTCTGCCCCTGGGGACACCTGTTGTTGACAGGAGAAATGAATTCTATAGATCACAGGCGGGAGGGACTTTTGATGTACGGGAACAATGAGGCAACCTAGTGTTTACCTCGAATGACGTCACAAGGACAAATCCACGAATGTATGCAAAACAGAATTTGTTACCGTTAGTTTGCACAAGAGAGTTGGCCTAGGTGGGAGTGTTTCGACTCGCTCTGTTTTAGTTTAGAAAAGAATCTAGCGTGTTCAATAGCAAGTAACGTTGAGGAACATGTTTCTTTATAGCAAGCATAGATTCGATGTAGGATAGAGCGGAGTGTTTATAAGGTATTTACAATAAATCGTTTAGATGTAAATAATGTAGAATAATCTAGTGTTTGATAGAACTAGAGCTTGAACATAGTGTTGTGAGTTGTGGTTAGGTATTCAAGGAGTGTCGGCGACAGTGGGCAGTCGCATTGTTAAAATTAACTAGTGTGAGACGTCAATTAGCTCAGCTGGTTGGAAATAGTGAAGTGGGATGATATTTAGAAGGATTGAGGATGTTTGGGGGGGGGGGAGAGGGATAGGGGAAATGTCCAATAGTGGGATCTTCCAGTGGGGGTTTACTGGGGTATTGCACTTTACATTTTGGTCTTTCCTTGTCTTTCCCTAATTCAGACCGATGTGATGAGCTCCTCTGCACCATGACAGAGTATGGTTCACTGTCATTTATCTGAGTGAGGCCGTCGGCCTACACTCATCTAATGGGAGTCAGTGTCCGGTTGCTCTCACCGGTGTGTTCTCTCTCTTTCACAGGTTCCCTCAAGTTACTCAAAGTACTCAAGTTACTCAGGTTACTCAAAGTACTCAAGTTACTCAGGTTACTCAAAGTACTCAGGTTACTCAGTGAAGCTGAAACATCACTACTTACTAGAATGGAGACCTTAGTGCAGGCAGAGTTATTCAGCAGCTTTTGCACTGGGCCCATGATGAAAGGGGTCTGAAGGAACATGGCTCGGTTGAGCTGAAACATATACATATCCAACAGATGACTTCTTAGTGATAGGTATCTTGGAAGTCAATAGTGAAATTATTTATCAAAACCACACGTGAGCAGAACACTAGAGATTGTTTTTTCCACATCATTTGGAGAAGGAACAATCGTGAGAGTATTTATCAAATCCCAAATGTGAGCAGAACACTAGATGTTTCCACATCATTTGGAGAAGGAACAATCGTGAGATTAATGTTTCAAACATCACATGTGAACAGAACAATAGTATTTGTTTTTTCCACATCATATGGGAAAAGAACAATAGGGAGTATTTTTTTAGGAAATCAGTATATTCCTATGAGACCATGTACAATAACTGTGTAAGGGTGAAAACTTTAGGACTTTTTAGAACAAGAATCATGTTATTCAAGGGACAGTGTTCCGTGTTTTCACAAGACAGGGATGTTTTAAGTCTCAGAACATTAGGGACATTTAATAACATGCTGTGTGATCAATCCAGGATCAGTATCTGACTATATCTGTGATTGGTGACCAAGTATCTGGGTTATCAAAAAACCACCGGAGGAAGTCAACATCTAGCAGGAGGGACACATCGTTTGGTGAGGTCATTTTGTGCTGACTCTAATGATGTGGTGTAATCCTTACCGGGATGATAGGATCTGGCTCCTAAGCTGTTCGGTCTGATTCTGCAGACACACTAGAGTATACGACATACATTCTACACATACACTTCTCACATACATACACTTTTCTTTATTAAATTAATCTGTTATTAATTTTTTGAAGCTAGAGTTGTTAAGTATGTTGTTTTGGGGAAGTGTGAGAGAGGGGGCATGAGCAAGTGGTGAAAGAGAGAGAGAAAGAGGTATCCATTGACTGAGGGAGTGTGGTGGACGGAATCTGGTGGATTCTCCAGAATAATGATATGGGGTTAAATATAATGTGGGTGTTGATTCCCCTCACTCCAGGGACGACACCATAAAGTAAATCCACGACACCTTCGAGGAGGAAAGTACTCTGTAAATGCTGGCGTAATGGAAGACACAACTGTAAAATTCATGTCCAACACTCGGGCAAGACTCTGGCATATATATATATATATATATATATATATATATATATATATATATATATATATATATATATATATATATATATATATATATATATATATATATATATATAATTCTTTAGTTAGACTGAGACCAAAGAGAATCTACACAGATAAATATACATCTAGCACCAGGATTAATATTATTAACACTCACGATCGTGAAAATTGCTTAGAGTTTCAACAGAAACTTGAAGACGCTGTCACTGAAACATCAGAAAATTATACAGTAGTGAAAAGAGGGGTAACTTTACGGAAACTCTTTATAAAACTGTGGTGGGGGGGGTTTACGTCACTGTGGATTATAAGAGACAGGACTGGGTTGAGGCAAACAGCCAGACATTGCAGCCCTTGATTGATAAAAAGAAGATAGTTCTCATAAGAAACAAAGAAAGAACAACGCGCAACACTCTCAGTGAGCTGAAGCAAACTCGGGAGGATGTTCAAAAGGCTGTCAGACCTTGTGCAAATGACTATTGGATCAAGTTATGTGAGTCCATTCAAAACGCAAGTAATAGGGGAAACAGAAGCATGTATGAAGGGATCAAGAAAACCTGTGGTCCAATGATCAAAAGAAGTGCACCACTGAATACCTTGATTGGAGAAATCATCACTGATAAGAAACAGCAGATGGATAGATGGGTAGAGCACTATTTAGGGCTTTACTCAAATGAGACCAAACCATTACATTACACATCAGTCGACTCCATTCGCTATCGAGAGCAAGTCGCCTTATCGGAAGGTCAAGTCGCCTTATCGTGATAGAAAATCGCACGTTGCAAGAAAAATTCCACTAGACACCCGACATTCAAAATGAGCAAGAAGACAACGTGTCTGCTAGCCGCAGCACAACGCCAGAACCTGAAGAAACACTAGATGAAGCTACCACTTCTACACATGATGAAGCCGCACCCGTAGCTCAACATACGTCAGAAACTACAACTTTAACTGAACCCAGCAGCAGCCGTGAAGTTTTCAAGAACACCAAGACGAAGCAGCCCAGTTTACCAAAGTTCTCAACATCGGAGGAAACTACAACAACCGAGGACTTCACCGGCAAAATGCTGCTAAAACAGACAAGGGTGGGAGAAGCCAAACTGTCGTCGTTGCCAACAGACAAGATAATCAAGCTGCTGGAAAATCAGCTCGGAAGAAACAGCATCTACCAGCTAGGCAAGACACCTGATGGAGTAAGGGTCTCCTTCAACAAAAACCCCAAGACCAGAACACTTATGCAGAAAATCGCACAAGAAGAGAAGATCGACATCAAGCTTCACCACGACATCTTATTGGAAGCCACCAGACACAGTATGATGAAACGATGGGTCATTAAACGAGTCAAGACCCATATCACCACAGACCAGATCTGGGAGATGCTTACAAGGGAGAGCAAGAAACTCAAAATCACCATGCGGAAAGAATCATCGGAAAGACCAACATCCCCTCCACAGTCGTCATAATAACATCGGAGGACCAAGTGATCCCCCAATACATCAGATGGGACAAGAAAGACCAAGTTCCAGAGCACTACATACAGAGTGTGCTGCCGTGCTCTAAGTGCCAGAAGTTTTGGCACACCCGTGCAAGAGTGAGGTAGAGGTTTGCAGATACTACTCTGGACCTCATCCATACAGTCAGTGACAGCATGCACAGATCGATAAGGACTTCATGAGGCCTAACTCTAACAGAATGTGCGCCAACTGCCTCGGCAACCATAGCGCCAGGTACCTCGGCTGCCCCTGCCACCAAGACAGCAAGGAAGCTATGAAGATCGCCATCAAAACTAACCTGCCCTGTAAAGAGGCTAGGAGGCAGTACAAGGCCACCAATCAACTCACGAAAAGCGACAAAGCGCAATTTGAAGGCCACCTGAAGGACCTGCGATCAAAGTTCAAAAATATGGAGGAAGGAAAAGACAGGACGCAAGAGACTCAGATAGCAGCCGTTCAGTGCATCCTGGACAAAACGAAGCAAGTTCAGCAGAAGATTGAGCAGGATGTCGTTCGAATGGCTGCTATACAGGCTGAGACAGAAGAAAGGCTATCAATCAGGAAGGAAGAAAAAAACAAGAAGCAAGAAAACAGATAACGGCCGTTCAGCGCATCCTCGACGAAATGAAGTAAGTTCAGCAGAAGATAGGACAGGATGTCGCTTGAATGGCTGCTATAAAGGCTGAGACGGAAGAACAGCTATTTAAAATACAAGAAGTCTCCCCCGATATGTCTCCACCTTGCCGTGGTGGGGGAGCTTGAGTGTCCCGTTGACCCCATGTGCTTGCCGATGGGTGGAAACTACATATCGGACAGCGTATGGGATAGGGACCAGACTAAGAGAGACACAACCTGCTGCTCTGCAGGAGACTGAGGATAGCAGTCAAAAGTTTAAATCAGGCGCATGAAGGCAGTTCTTGTTTCGGACAATACTCTAAGGCTCTCTGTCGAGGGTTTAGGCTGAACGCCTCTAAGCCACAGACCCTCGAATCTGAGAGTCGGGCCGATATCCACCTACCGAAAAATTGGAATCGAGATACTGAGCAAGCTACATGCCCAGTTCTGACACTTGTTTGAAGGCTCTCAGCTGAGGGATATGTTGGATTCCCGGATGAGATGGCCTGGCCGTTTCTCACTGACTGCTGCACGAAGGTAAGGTGCTGAGCCGGCAGCACATGTAGCCTACCTCGTGAACGAGTACAAAAAGTCAGTAAAATGCCCCAGTCGAAGGAAATGGTTCCGAAAACTGTCTGTATCTAACTCATAGAGAGTGTAGATAAAAGTGGAGAAACGTCTCAATAGCGCGAAATGGAACGCACGGCGAGCGAACCTATTGCGTGGTCCAAAGTCAAAAGCAAAAGCTTACCGAGTGGATGTCGCCCGCAGTCTGACCGCCCCTGGAGCTCACTTGAGCGACCAGTGGCAAGCGAGATGCCCAATACATGGAAGTGAGGAACTAAAGCAGCCATGAGCAGGACGTGGCAACTCCTCGGGTGAGCCCAGTCTCGGAGCAATATGTGCCGGCTCTGCAATTATGGAAGCCTCCTTGGATAGCGAGGGACTGCCCATTGTCTGCCCCTGCCTTCCCTTGAGGGCCGACCGCGATGTCGTTGGTCGTTCTATCTTGACCAGCTGAGATGTGGGCGACATCACAACAGTCTAACGTGCCTCGAAACCAGAGGAAGGTTAACCTCATTAAAAAATGCCCGCCGGAAGTCGGAAGTGTCGTCCTACGGGTGGCAAACTAAAAATTGACACTACGCAATTACGTCCGAGTGAAATGTCTCGTCCGAATGTCTCTCGTGCTAGGAACAGCTCTGACTACCTAGTTTCCGAATGCCGCTCTTGTTCGGAACAGCTCTGACTAGGTAGTTTTCCGAATGTCCGCCGTGCCTGGAACAGCTCTGATGGGTACAGGGACAAGCACATGTCCGAAAACTCGCTTAGTGGAAACCAACCGCAGAGCTGACTGGTTTGTGCAGGAACGGCCCAGGGCGAGCGAAATGCCCAATATATTGAAGTGAGGAATTAAAACAGCCATGAGCAGGACGTGACGATTCCCTCGGTAAACCCAGCACCAGAGCGTTATGTGCCGGCTCTGCAATTATGGAAGCCACCCAGGATGGCGGAAAATGCTATGGACTGTCCCTGCCTTCACTTGAGGGATGACCGTGTAGTCTTCGACTGTTCCAACTTGACCAGCTGAGATGTGGACGGTACCACAAAAGTGAGAGTCTCCCAGGACTGCTAACCTGGTCAAAAATGCACGCTAAAAGTCGGATGTGTTGGCCTGAGGGTTTCGACCCGAGGGTGCCTAACCAGACACACCGCAATCACATCTGAAAAAATCACTCCGGATGAACGCAAAGAAGAAGAAGAAAATACAAGAAGTGAAACGAAAGACAGAAGACACTTTTCATGAGATATTTGACCTGCTCAATACCCAGACAGCCACACCCGAACCAGAAGTGAATCGTTACAGCTATCTGGGAACAGGTATATTAAGGGATGTGCCTTTAAGAAATTAGAATAACAATGGCTTTGACAAGGAACGCCTTTTGCAAGATGTAAAACATACTGACCGAAAGAAAGATATCAAGTGCAACGAGAAAAAGAGTGTTGAAGTGCTCCATAGAACATCTACGTTTGTATGGCTGTGAAACAAGGACAATGAGTATAAATAACAGCTGACAAACATCTAATGGTAGTAAAAAAAATGGCTTCTGAGGAAAATGTAAAGAATACCATGACAAGTCAGGAAAATCAACGAGCTAGTCCTAAAAAACAAAAAAAAAATAAAACAGG